>JANHAO010021757.1:0-12574 GCA_026873985.1 Saraca asoca
CTCTCTCTCTCTCTCTCTCTCTCTCTCTCTCTCTCTCTCTCTCTCTCTCTCTCTCTCTCTCTCTCTCTCTCTCTCTCTCAAATTGCAATTTGGGATTCTGGACTCGAATTGACTAAATTTACACGTCAACAGCAATTCACATAAAATCTAAACTAGTTATATTTTGATACAAGTTTATGAAAATTTAATATAAAAATCATAGTACTTTTTTATATGAAATCTTACAATTTTATGAATTTTGTATATTAATAAATATACATAAAGTTCAACTTCATAATTTAAAATTACATAAAAAATTTCAAAACTTTTCACATTTATATATAAAAATTTTAACTTTTAATGAAAAATTACGAAAAGTATAAAAGTTTTTCACAAAATTTACAAATATTCATATGAATACGAATTTTTTAAAATACATATTGAAGCATAATCTAATTTGAAACCTTACATGTATTGTTATTTTTTATATTAATCCATTTTTTTTAATGCAATTGTGATTGAATAGAGACAATTGTATTTTAAATTCGTGCATTGAATATTTAAGTATAGATATAACTCCAATTTAATATTTTTTTTGTGCAATTTAATTTATTAATTGAGTCAAGATTTTTTTAGGGGTATCTTTTTGGTTGAGCACTACGATTGTAGCTCCTTCCCTCACATTTTTAAAGCACTAACTAACTAAATAATGTAAAGGCATCTGAATTAATGATTGAAAGCTAAGTAGACTTTTATAGACAATGGCATGTGAAGATGTGGAGGGAAGAAGATGACACTGAAAAGACTGAAAATATACGATAAAATAGCAGCCATAGTAAGGAAGAAGAAGTTGTTCAATACATTGTATCAACCCTAAAGCTGGAAACTCCACGAAGGATGTCTGTCTTAGGTTGTTGTTTTCCTTGACCAAATACACCTTATGTAAGACCTGAATCATTAATTTGCAAATTGTTGTTATTAGTATTTTCCAACTTTTAATTTTATAAATATAAAAGTAAACTATTATAAATCTTAGTACCATAGGATAAAGTGATATTAAGCTTATAAAATTCTAAGAGATTGGAAGCATAAAATTTTGATAAACAATGACACCAAGCCTCTTGAAATTAATTGATTAAAATTTTTCTATGAATCAGATGGATGTTAGGTAGTTTTTTTTTTTTTTTGTTTAATATTATATAATATGATGCTATCATATATAAAAGAATATCACATCATGATGTTTATATATAACTTTTACACTTTTCTTTATAATTTTAGAATTGATTGACCTTCATTTTATATCTCAATCGTCTTTAATAAATACATATAAATTAATTTTAAATTCAAAAAATGTTATACTCACTCTAAAAATCCTTTTACTGAAACATCCATTGTTCTCAATGAAAAAATATCTAGAAGATTAGAAGATGATAGGAAGAGAATTCAAATCCGTTCTTTTGTAATTATTAGAAAGAGCTAGAACATGAGTTATCATTGAATGAATTTTACAAAGTGGAGGGTGAGAGGTTTGAAAAACATGTAAACAAACGTGTATCTCAGATATGATATATCAAAGGAGCAAAAGGGATCAAAAGGAACAATAATACTGATATACATAAATCTTTGTAGGGTATAGTTGAAGTTTGAAATTAGTATAAGGGCATGTTTGATTCATAAATATAATTCTAGTAATGGGGCCACTTCATAAATATAATTCTAGTAATGGGGACACACGATTTTGAAGATTTTAAACACATTAAGCTATCATGTGAGTCCTGCAGACACATATTATGCTGTGTCCAATGTCAATTAACTGCATCCGTTAGAGAAAGACTCGGTTCAGCTGCGTGAAGTGAGGGCCTTAGGGTTTGCTTGCTTCATTGGAGGGTCGTGCATGGCACGTGCTTCTGTCACATACAATGAGATGGAGTGGTGAGCTATGAGATTTCAATTTTTTTTTTATATAAGTATTATTATAAATCTTCGGAGTGATCAATTTTTCATCCTAATTTTAGAGAATGTGATTGACCAAGCAGCAGTTTAGTTAGATAAGTTAAAAGGAATTAGAACATTAAACAAATATAGTAATTAAGTAATAAGTAATCTGCATAAGGAAAGAATCCTAGAAACTTTTTTTTTTATATAATGTCAGGAATTTAGACACTTTTTGTGGATTATATTTTGACATGAGAAAAAAATTAAAATCAGTAAGTAGTTTTATAATTTTTCAATTTATCTAATATTCTTTTTTAATCAAGTTTTATTAGAGGATGGAAATTGAGTTTTCTCTAACTAACTCTACACCACCCAGTGGACCAATCACCAATACTTATTTCACTTAAATACTATTTTGTGACTTATTTAATTTGCAAGAGCAGCATCCATCTCTGTCCATTATTGTTTTCGGTTTATCATTAATTTTGAAAATAAGTCATGCTTTTTCTAGTTAAAGAAAAGCAGCTCCATCTCTCCGAGGTTCATAATGTTCTTCTTGTCTTGAATTATTATTAAATAAAGCTCATTACTCGCTTACAATTCTTATTAATTAATTATAGTTCTAATAATTATATATATATATATATAACACAAGAAGAGATTATTACATGCTTATGCAAAAAGGGGAAAAAAAGAAGAAGAAAGAACAAGAATTTCGTGATTTAGAAACAAAATTTTCCATATTGAATATTGAAAATTTCATCATTAAATATATTAGCATGGATTTATCAACGGATATTAATTTGTTCCTTAAATTGGCATTGATAAAAATTTAGCAACATAATTTTGATATTCATTGATAAGTAATAATTATGACTCATTTTTTTTTTAAAAAAAAAAGACCAATTAATTGTAATGACGAACCATTTTCACCGCTATTAACAATTTTATCATTAATTTCATTGTTAAATTTCTTGTTATCTAAGAAATTTATAATTCCTTTTATCATTAATTCCGTCGCTAATTAAAATTGATTCTTTTTTTTGTCTATGCATTTCATTTGACCTATAAGTAAACTCAAACAAGGAATCGATATACAATCCAACATGCACACATTGAGATATAAATAAAATTATATATATATATATATATACATATCATAAAATCAAATATAAGATAAATTACAAATTACAAAAAACATTCATATTACCATAAAAATTAGGAATCATAAAGTAACTCTACAATACCTAATGAACAAAATCCCTAAGAAATAAAATCCTTAATCTAGAAAACATTCAGGATATCAAAAAAAAAAAATGCACAATATGTACATTAAACCCCCAACACTTATACATACAAATATATAGCCAAATCAATTAATTCAAACATCAACTAACATCACAAATAATGTGTATACACTAAATGATACCAAAATTTAAAAAAAAAAAATTCAAATGAGAGACTTACAGGTTTGACCAATTGTTGGGTGAAATGGGAAAAAAACTTCCCTCAAACCATAAAAAAATGGTCAACTCAGTGTTAAGTGATGGACAACAGTGACAACGGCATTGAAAAATGGCAACGGATGGAGAAAGACAAAAGGAAAGTGAGAAAAAGGGGGATGAGTGCGAGTTTTAGAGAAATTGTGAAATGAATTTTTGTAGGGATTTCAAATTAATCATGACTTAGCGATAAATTTAATAATAGAATTCAGTCGCTAATATTTAATAAAATTATGTATTTTAATATCCTTAATTTTTGAATTTAACAATGGAATTTTAAAATCTCAATTGTTAAATCCATCACTAAATTAAAACAAAAAAATACTCCTATAACTCTCTTCATAGGTTTTTTTTTTAATTTAATGATGGATTTAAGGATAAAATTTTAAAATTCCTTCATGTTGTTAAATTCAAAAATCAAAATTTTATCACTAAACTAACAAAAATTAATTCTTTTAAAAAATATCATATATTTTTTTGTTAATTAATTTTTAAAATATTAGTGACGGATTTAATAATAAAATTAATTTTTTAAATTAATATATTGAATCTGTCGTTAATAAACGTTGATAAAATAGGTAGAGAACTCTCATAGAATTTAGTGACGAATTAGCGATAGATTTTCCTTATTCATCATTAAGTTATTTGCATAAAAAATTATTTCTTTATATCATATGATGACAAAATTTCTGCCATTAAAATTATCATTAAAATTCCGTCACTAAATATTATATTTCTTGTAGTTACGGAAAAAATCTAAAAATTATGGTCGGAAGTATGTTGATTTTTTATATAAGAAGTTTGAGTCATAAACTTGTATTATTGATCTTCCTTTTTTTCTTCCAAATTAAGGTTGTTCTTTTTAGAATTTCTCCTCGTAGATAGATTGGCATGTCAAAGTCACACCCTACTGACAAAGCAAAACAAGGGGAACTGGATTTCGCCTGCTTTGTGAGCGGGATGTGAAATGGACGCGGATTTGAGACTATGGGTTTAATAAAAATTTAAAATTAATCTTAAATTGTGAGGCAAATTCAAAATTACAACTCTTATATTTGGTTCATAGTGAAAATGATTTTAATAAATTTTCATAGCAACTTTGACTGATCAATAATAAAGAGAATAACAAACTCTCGTGCTATTAAAATTAGGACAAAAATTTGATTTTTATCCATTATTAATTTTATTTGTAACAATTTCGTCTCTTACATATCATAAATGAATTAATTTAGTCCCTTCATTAGTATTTTTTTGTTAATGAGTTAACATTTAGATAAATAGAATAATTAAAATAAGAGAAAAATAATATACCAAGGATGACATTGATAGTAAAAATTTATAAGAAACAAAATCATATTTGTATTTGTAATTGACTAAAATATTGTTGATGTATGAATTTAGTCAACCTAAGTTTAGAATCCTAAACTGCAAATTGACAGTGTAAAAAAGGAGAGAAAATGAGAGAGAGAGAGAGAGAGAGAGAGAGGAAGAACAGAAAGATACCAAAAGTTTTTAACGTAGTTTAACTTGATATAATACCTACGTCCATGATTGTTTATTTCTCAGTCTTTTTACTGAGTATTTGTATTTGTGTGTTGTCTGATTCTTTCTTTGTATAATGATTTCAATCCCTATTTATAGTTGTTAGGGTATTTAATTTTCATATAGTTCAAAAAAGGAAAAGAATCATGTATTGATTTTGCTTCATGAGTTTCCATGAAAATAGGCAATTAAGTAATCCTACAAGTTAGTTCCTGCAAGTTGATTTCCACAAGTGGATTCCTGTAAGTTGATCCCTTCTTGAGTTTAACCATAGTGAGCTTCTGGATGATGGCCAAGAAAGTGTGTTTTAATCTATGGGATAGAGTTAATCCTCAATGACTTGAATCTACACGTAAGGTCACTTTGACCCTTGTTAACCAGTGATCTAAGTTCGTGTCCGGCGACCTGATGACTTGCCCCAACAACCTCAATCCTGGATGAACTGGACCTTTTACCAGTTGGTCTCGTCCGTTGGGCTTTTGCCAACTCATTTGCATGATTCCAAAAATACTTACAACATTAGCCCCTAACTTTCAATGCGATCTGCAGACTGAGAGCTGTAGTTTGCTGGCAAAAGCTTGCAACTGCGACCTATAATGTTATTATTCAGACTTTTGTCCTGTCATTTTATTTACGCTAATCCATACCATTATTACCTCATTTAATGTGTGCATTTTTCCACAGCCGTCTATATGGTGATGACTAAGCCTTGCTTTTTTGTTGGATCGTTAGATTGAGGGCAGTTAACTAGTCTCCAAATATGTTACTTTTAAGAATCTAGCACTTTTTTTCTTGTTCATTTCTCAAACAGTCGTCACTGTTCTTCGTTTTTTTGTTCTACCAAGTTTGCCACTAAATACATTGGATTCGGATTGCCAGATACCAGTCTTGGTCATCATTCTCCTCTCAGAACTCATCTCGTTCCATTAATACAATAAGTTCTCTCAGTATACCCTTGAATCTGAGATTCTATTTTTAATGAATGCCTAATTCTATGCGTATTTATTCGAAAACCCTGGTGGTGTTTGCTTGTTAGATGCTAGGAAATTTTACATGTTGACTAGTTCTGTTGTATGCTTTCTTATGCACCTTTTGTTGTTTGTTTAAATTGGCATGCGACTTGTTTGACAAAATGCTTGTTAGCTTTAAAGTCATAGATTGTTGAGTTTAACCTTCTTCCTGTTTCCCGGGGTTTAATGACCTGATCGACTCATTGGTTGAACCCCCCATATTTTTAATAGTCTGAATCTTAGGTGTGGTGATATGAGGTGTATATAACCTACTGCATAGAGAGTTCCCATGAACAATTTCTCTCCAAGGATCTTGGAAGTTTTGTACAGACTTTAGGTTATTCCCTCACGGTGATGCTAGTGAGTTTAATTCTTTCACCTTGGTTCTTCCGCTTCTTTGCAAGGTGGCTTAATCATCTGGTTTCCCAAAGCGCACTGGGTTAATAAAGCCGAGGGATGAGCTCTTATCTTGAGAGAAGGATAAGAAGAAACTTGAGAGCAGTAGGGTGATAGACAACTTGCTCGCCTGATATGTCGATCCTCTAGCCCACCAGGGTTCAACTCCTATGAGCCAGCCTTTGTCTGGGACCATAATAGCTGTAGACTTATTTTGACCTTTATTTTTGAATCTTTATATGTAAACTCACCTCATTGAACGAGGTTTTCAATGAATTTTTTTATAATTTTCTTGCTTTTCCAAGTAAGCCAAGTTGGATGTTCAGTAGGTTGCAGAAGATAACATATAGGTTAACATGAATGGACTTTTGCTCGCGAACCATGGCATAATATTAGTCGAGTTGAATGCTCAGTAGGTCACAAGCAATAACACTTAGGTTAACATGAATGCACCTTAGCTAGCAAACCATGACTTAATAAATATTTGTCAAGTTGAATGCCCAGTCAGTTGATAGACCTCAACTAGCAAACCATGACTTTGTTATTGTCAAGATAAATGCTTAATAGGTCATACTTTAGCTAACAATGAATTGCCCAGGTAGGTTGTGCCTCAGCTAGCAATGAATGCCCAAGTAGATTACGCCTCAACTAGCAATGAATTACTCAGGTAGGTCACACGGATGCGCCTTAGCTAGCACATTATGACTTTATCAAGTTGAACGCCTTTTCTAGATTAAAAGGGCGAGTGCTAGCTTCCGGTATAATACTCTGTTGAAAATTTATTCAAAAATTAGTAAACGTAGACATAAGAATTTAAGGAAATAATATTATAGGATTTAGGGGGTGAGCTAAAATTCATTGAAAATATAGGCATGGATGTTCAGTATTCCAAGCTTGTGAAACTTCAACTCTATTCACATTCATTAAATGATAAGCTCTATTTCCTAAGTCTTTCTTGATGATGTATGGGCCCTTCCAGTTCAAACCTAGTGTCCCACCATTAGCCTTGCGAGCTCCAGGAAGAATAAGGTGCAATGCGAGATCACCAATTTTGTAGTCCCGAACTTGAGCCTTCCTACATAATACTTTGTTGAAAATTTATTCAATGATTAGTAGACATAAATACAAGAATTTAAGGAAAAACTCAAGTGCTTTTATTAATTTCTAAATAATATTATAGGATTAGAAGGGCGAGCTTATCCTGGCCTTCTTTATAGCCTAATTATCAGAGCCATCATTTTGACTCTCTTTGTCATTTTTGCCATTGCTCTTTTTTTTTACTTTTGTTGGAGCTATTCGTCTCATCTTTTTAATTAGGCTTCTATGGGCCAAAGGTCTCCTCCCACCTGATTTCTTTGGCGGCCCGTTCATAAAACTCACTTAGGGCTCTCATTGGAGACTTGTATATACTTTTATATAGCTTTCCAACCTTACGAATTCTTGCAGAGATCGTTGTCAGGATACTTTCGTCAGAGGGATTCTCTATGTTGCTGACCTCACACTTGAACCGAGTGATGTAATTTTTCAGTGACTCATTCTTCTGCTAAAAGACTGTCGCAAGGTTGTAAGATGGTGCGAGCTACATTCTCAGTACCTTGTACTGGTTGATGAATCTCCTCTGACACTCTTCCCAACTATCAATACAACGAGCTAGGAGATTCCTGAACCATGTTCAAGGTATGTCTTCAAGAGTGGTTGGGAAAATGTGGCACCTGACTAAAGGATTAGTCGTCTAAAGATTCATCTATACATTGAATGTGTCCAGGTGGTCATATGTGTCATTATCACTATGGTATTGCGGGATTGTAAGGATTTTAAATCTATGAGGAGAGGTTCTATCTCAATTTCTCTGGAGAATGATGTCCTCTCCTCATAATGATCTCGATTATCCTTAGCCTAAGGTCATTCTTCTAACTATTTTCCTTCTGAAGCAACTCTTCTACCATCGAATCCTGTGTCTCGAATCGTTGGTTAGAAGATCGCAGGCTCCTTTTACCTCCCTGGTCGTGGGAGTAACGATTTGAGGTTCTATGTCTTTTCTACTCATGACCCATGATTGGTCTGACATATGTTCCTTACTGGTCTTGTTCAAGCCTTTTACTCAATGCAAACCTTCATGTCACTGATTATTATGATCCTCGCGCGCTTGGTGGACCTTCGATCTTGTCTGTGAGTTGGAAGAACAAGCTAAATCAGCATGCTAAAGTACTCTGATTGACCTCTCCTTTTAAGCCTTTTCTTGTGGTTGCTAGAATGCTCCTTTAAGCTCAGTGACCTTAACCTGCTTTCGTATGCCCAAGGTTTGTGCCTGCATCAACGCCTTAACCACCTCAGCCTGCTCTCTCATTGTGTTCTTAAATGCTTTCTAATGCTGATGCCACGTTTGTACTCTATCAGTCTTAGGAATAATAACAGCAGGTTGACGATGGGCTGTTAGGGGCAAGCCAGCAGCAATACCTGAAGCGGGGACAACAAAAGTGCCTACCGCAAGAAGAACTGGTTCCCACTACTGTTCTACGTGACCTTCAAGTTAGTCAATTAGAATGTCTAAACTCCTGGTGGTTCTTCCTCTAGCCATCATAATTAGATGAAAAATCAACCAAAATGTAGTTTAACTCTCCTTCTAATGCCAAAATGTTGACGTATGAATTTAGTCAACCCAAGTTCAAAACCCTAAATTGCAAAGAGAGTGTAAAAAGAGAGAAAGAGAGAGGAAAAACAAGAAGACACTAGATATTTTTAATGTAGTTCAACTTATACAATGCTTACATCTATGGTTGTTTATTTCTTAATCTTTTTACTGAGTATTTGTATTTGTGTTGTTTGATTCTCTCTTTGTATAATAATTTTAATCCTTATTTATAGTTGTTGGATTATTCAATCTTTATGTAGTTCAAAAAAGGAAAAGAATTATGTATCGATTTTGCTTAACAAGTTTTCATGAAAATAGGCAATTAATTATTTCTGCAAGTTGGTTCTTGTAAGTTGATTTCCACAAGTAAATTCCTGTAAGTTGATTCCTTCTCGGGTTTAACCACAGTGAATTTTGGATAATGACCGGGAAAGTGTGTTTCGATCTGCGGGTTAGAGTTTATCCTCAATGACTTAAATTTACACGTAAGGTCGTTTTAACCTTTGTTGAGCAGTGATCTGAGTTCGTGTTTAGTGACATGATTACTTGTCCCAATGACCTCAATCCTAGATGATCTGAACCTTTTACCAGTTAGTCTTGTCCGTTGATCTTTTGCTAGTCCATTTGTATGATTTCAAAATATATCCACGACAAATATATATACATATATATATATATATTTGTAAAAATTTACAAGCCATGTGTAATTTTTTAAAATATTGATGGTGACAAGACCCTTAATTATTGTCTAAAATTGGCGTATGCTAATTTTGATGAAAATCTTTTTGCACTGCTGATAAAATAAAATCTTTCCTCCCAAAATCAAAATGTTATAAAGAACTCCTAATAAATAGTTACTAAAGAAATTGAATGATTAATTGTGTAAGCGACATTGTAGGGCCAATGTTGACCACGTGGCAGACAGCGTCCGCTGTCCCGCCCCTCCACATGGGTCCCAGCCCCTGAAACTCTTAATCCTTTTATATTGGCACATCACATGGGACCGTTGCCACTCATCCTACCTTTAATTTTCTACATTAATTTTAGTTAGTAATAATATATATTTACATGGTACACTTACACAACTTTTTAAATCAATAATGAAAAATCTGACATGATTTAAATGAAATTATCATTTGTACATTGAAAGATGATATAAAAAATAAATAATTTTTATTTAAAAAAACTTTAATTTAAACAAAAATAATTTTTTATAGTAAAAAAAAATCCCTAACCTCATAAGTTTCATACTCTTTAAACTTTTTGGAAACTAAATTGAATGGATTTGGATCCTCTAAATTTCTTAAAGAAATATAGTGCAAATTTATAAGAGGGATAGATATAAATTTTTTTATATTAAAATGATAAATTTTAATAAAAAATTATAGAATATAAAATAAAATATTATATCTTATCTCTTCTAAATTTATCCTGTTAATTTTCTCAAGAAATTTAGGAGATTCACATCAAAATTAAACACTTAGACATAAATTAAAAAAATTAATATAAATAAAATCAAGAGATATTCTTTCACATAATAATTATATTTTTTTTAATCTAAAAACACTTGAACCAATTAGAAATAATAAAATAATAAACATATCTAGCATCTGAATAAGAATTAATATTGAACATGAATGAGAACAGACATTTCGTTTTCATGTTGTTGATGGAACATTTTTTTTTACCTTGAAATAAGATTTATATGTAACTTTTTAGATAAAAAATTAAATCTTTTTATAAAATAAGGGCAGAAAATTAATAAAGATGGAATCCTATGTTATGTTGTATTGCCAAGAGAGGAAAAAATGTTGTTTTATTTTTCTCTTTTTCAATTGTCTATTAGATGAAAATAAAATAATATCTTGTCTCTCAATTATATTAATAAGTTATATTTATCTTTTACGTCTATGTGTTTTTTCATGTCATCATTAAATGTTAAGTTGGCAATTTTTCTTAGTTATGTTAACTGTATTTTATTAATTTAACATATAGATTAATAATGTAATCCAATTGCTTTAAGTTAAAACATTTAATGATAAAGTTGAGAAAATTTATTTTTGAATGATGAAATTAAAAAAGTCAATACCTTTTAAAGATGAAAAGATTAAATTACTCTTTTTTATATTTATATTATCTCATTTATTTATATTTATAAAAAAAATATAATAATATTTTATGTGTTGTTGATATAAATAGAATTACACCAACAAATATATAAATCCATAAATTTATCATCCCAAAACATATATTATAAAGATCGACTTTGATAGTTAATAGGAAGTTCAACTCATCTTCTCTCTCTCTTTAACTTTGTCTTATAAAATTGATAAAAATGACAAAGCATTTTGTCAACAACAGGGTAATGCATTGAAGTAATCTATTCCATATTCTTCATATCATTTCCTTAATTTCATCGACTCTATCGAAAACAAGTTTCACTTGACAACACTAAAAGCTCTACAATTGAGAACTGATGGGGTCGGATTATCGATTTGGTTTGCCACCACTTTACAATTTTTATTTGCGCGTTTCCAACATTTTGTTTCATTATGTTTGTCATCTATGGCTAAGTTATACCATTTTTAAACTAACAAACGTTTGCTACTATTCATAGTTAGTACCGATGTTTTTGTGAAAAATCATGATTTGATGTGTGTTTGTGCTAGACTTGAGAGGATAATTTTAATTGGTAAGATTGATTGTTTTCCACCATTTATATTTAATACATGTTGCTTTTGAAACCATATATATGCAACACGAAACTTTTAACTTTTAACTTCACCTTAAATCCATTCAGTTCTTAAATGTTAAGCTTTAGCACCTTCATAACTAGATATGAATGTGAGATAATTAAAGAGAGGCATAAATAACTTTAGAAATGGGTGATATATATATATATATATATATATATTTCAAAATTTCAGAAAATGTAGACAAATTTTTTGTATTCTAAACATTTTTAGACATAGAACTTACATAAATCAATTTAGGAGTAAAGATCAGATTCCTAATCAATAAGCACATCTCCAATAATAGGTGCCTATGTTCCAATTAGATCATAACAGTAGTAAACTTATCAAGTATGTCATTTTTGTTATATGATACTATCAAGGCATTTGTTTTTTTTTTTATATAATAGAAAATTTAAAAATAAGATAAATTGTCCATTCTAAAATTAAGATTTGCTATTAATTTTTTTAAGATTTATAATAATACTCATAAATCAGTTAATATTTTAAAATCATTAACAATAAAATTCAAATGATATTATTAGCAGCTCAATTAGTTTAAGTCATAATATATATATATATATATATATATATACCATAACAATAGTTAATGCATTGTCATTTACTCATTGCTGAGCCTAATCAAGTATACACATTGCTTGTCGACTTTTATATGTACACACACATTATATTGATAGAAATTTCAAAACGTTGTCGTATATAGAAATGTTCAACCATTTGTACACCTATACAGAGGCGGACGCAGGAATCTGGGTCAGTGGGGGCTGGCCCGGATCCAAAATAAGAAAATTTATAATTTAGTCTCAAATTTTTTATTTTTTT
>JANHAO010021758.1:0-12408 GCA_026873985.1 Saraca asoca
CCCCCCTTTACTTCCACCATCTGCCCTCCCCTCCCCACAATCACACCACCCCCACCACGGCCCCACCCCCCCCCCCCCCCCCCCCCCAAAAAAAAAAAAAAAGAAGAAAAAAACAGTTAATTCTCGCTTAAAACATATATATAATCCTTCAAGGTTCAGACAACAAAGTTAAATTTGTTTCATCCACACGGCTAAGTTTACCATAACGAGATCCGATTCCTTGACACCTTGCTGAGAAAGCCAGTGTTTCTCTGACTGTCATCTCTCCTATATGCAGATCATGTTGACTTATGTAAGCTGATGTTCTCTGAGGTACAAATTCCTCCATCCCTTGTCCATTGTACATTACTCGCCCCAAAAACTGAAATTTAATCAGGAACAGAAATTCTTTCATAAATTAAAAAGGATCTTCAAGTGGCTTCAAAAGAATTTTCTAGTACTGGCTAAAGCTAAAACAAAATCTACAGCTTATTTTTTTTTCCCCTTACTTTGAGATCTTTTCCTAATCTTCCAGCCAGTGCCAACAGTAATGTGGTCTTTCCGGAGCTCGGAGGGCCTAAGAGCAATGTCATTCTGGAAAATCCAGAGCAAGGTGTTTATAAATATAATTATAGATAGCTTCTGAAGAATTTTGTTTGAAAATATTAAGAGATGTGTTTGTAATTTACCTTTTGGGCTTGATGATTCCGCTAACATCATGAAGAACTGAAAATGGCTTCTTTCTACTGGGAAGAAGGTGAAGGGAATTCAAGAATTCCTTCAGAAAGAAAGAGCAAAAATGTGTTCATGGTAATTGTATACTGCTTTATCAGGAACTGTTTGCATAATATAGAAATCTATAGAACATATCATTATTACCTCTAACATGTTAATACAGAAGTTGAAATTTGTTGGTAATGCCCTGCCTCCTACACGAGCTTCCGCCTCAACGTTCAAATGCTCAAAACGGACTTCAATTGTAGGAATATCAAGCCCAACTCTGCAGCAACAAAACTTATGAATTCCTTCATACATAAAGCATCAAAATTGCTTTACAAATTTTGAAGCAAAACCCAATACAAAGTATGTAATAAAGCTTCTAAATTGACACAGAGAAGCAAAAACAAGTTATTTTTACTTTGTAGTTTGATTTCTTCAGGCTTACCGGTCAATGCGGTCTTTGAGTTTCAACAAGAATTTCTCATTGTCTTGCTCCGCAATTTTAACCAGCCTGTCCACCAAGTTTTTGCTCTCTAATGGACCAAGTTTATTTATATCAATCTCTTTGGATTGGCCTTCCGCTTCATTGAGTATGCCTCTTGTCATGCGCAAATACGTGGGTAGCTTCTCAATTGCAGCCCATTTAAGCTCTTCTTCATCATCATCTCTCCTTGAAGACCCAGAAAAGATATCAGCAGCAGAACTTCTCCATATGCTGGAGCTGCCTATACGAGCACTGGCCACTCTTAGTTCACCACTTTCCATCATTCAATCCGACTATGTTTTAAAGGCACGTTTTTTCATGCAAAGAAAGTGAACAAGTTTAGAACTTGACCAACCCAGCTAGCAGGAATGAGGGTCTTCCTGACAATACTGGGTTGTTGAAGAACGAGGCAGAAAAATGGAAATGTCTGTTTGTTTTTCTGTGTATTAGCAGAGAAAAATTAATAGTACAAGAGCAATCTTGTTGAAGAGACTTGAGAAAATGTATGCGCCTATTTATATTGCTCCAAAGAATCAAACTTGCATGCAAATTTGTTGTGAGCTGTACTGAACACATAATTTTGGCCAACAAGAAAATTATTGAAAACTTAAAAAAAGTATCCTTATGCAAATATTATTAAAAAAACACTTTTTTCTTGGGGAAACAGAGAAGATTAATATTTATTCATGAACTCTTCAAGGTGTGACATATTTGCAAGTGGAGAATATATATACATATGATGGTGCCATCATGTGCGGCATATTGATAAATGTTTTGATATCTCAAACCTGCGTGATTTATGATTTTTTTTATTTAATAATTGAATAAAAACTCAGATAATAATTAATTACTGAGTAGAATAGTAATAAGTACGAAGAATGCAGAACCCAAGAAATTTGATTGCAGTTAATATAACCTTAATCGGATTCGAGATTAGTAGTAACTTTGAAGATTGATATTGCCTTACAGGGTAATATTAAGTTCCAATCTTGAATCTCTTGGTAAATGGAACTGCTAATTTTTAAGGCAACTAGCTGCCGACTTCAAATTATTTTAGTCCTAATTGTGAATGATTATGTAGCTGTGGGACATAAAAGAGAGATTCTGTGCAACCAAAACTAAAGCATCATTTTTTTTTTAAAATGGTTCTGGCTTTGTTTTGTCAAAGCATGTTGAGAAAGTTTGCCTTTGTTTTATTCGGCGCCTTTCCCTTCCGCTTTAAAAAAAAAAAAAAATTCTTACCCCATTCAAGTTGTGTGTTAATTCAATCCGAGAATGTGCAAATTACTAGATAAAGGAGAGTTAATGTATTAATGTATAATAAAAAAAATTAATGTGCTCCTTCTTAATTATTTTAGTAGACACAACATAAATATATTGAATATAATTAAGGGATATTTGGTTGAAAAATTTCAAGGATAGAAAATTGAATAAAAAAATTAATTTACTTACAAACTGTTTCATTTACATTAAGGTGGAATTTGTTATCATTACTTAATTTTAATAAATTCCTCTCATTTAGTATCTTTCCCCTCCGGATGTTTTAAATTATATTATCCATTAGAAAAAAATAAAAAAAAAGTTTTTTCTCTGTTTTCTTCTCTTATTTTACAAAGCCTCCATCACTTATTATCATTGATTACCGTCTACCACTATATTTTACTATTGATTATCATCCACAACTACTTACAATCATTGACCTTCACTTATCACTTCCTTTTGTCGTCATTGATTAATATATACTATTACTTGCTTTATTGACCACCATCCACTATCATATGTCATTGTTCATCACTGCTATCACCATTTATTGTTATTGATTACCACTACCTACTATTATTGATTACTACCCACTACTATTTTTTACAGTTAATTACCACTATTAACAACAATCCACCATTCCTTGTCTTCATTGGCCACTATTCCATCACATATTGTTGTTGACCAATGCCCACTACTATTTTTTACAGTTAATTACCACTATTAACAACAATCTACCATTACTTGTCTTCATTGGCCACTATTCCATCACCTATTGTTGTTGACCAATGCCCATCATTATATATTGTTATTGATCACTACCCACTATTACTTATTATTGTTAATCACCGCTACCACTATTCACTGTCGCCTATTATCACCTATTATCGTTGATCACAATTCAACACTACTATTGTGTTAACCACTATCAATCACTATTTATCGCTATCCAACTAAATAATAAAAAAAGAATCATAAACTATGTGATTTTATTCCCTAACTAAATTAAACAAAAAAAAATAACAATTCTTATTATCATTACTCATCTTTATTTGATTCAATGTCCTTTTTATTTTCATATATTGAACTAAATTGCTCATAAATTTTTTTCTTAAACAATATTTTCAAGGTCTTTTAAATAAGTTTTTTAATTTGAGATATTAAGTTCAAATACTATTGCCTGTATTTTAAAAGAAAAAAATTTCTCACATATATTCAATGTGGTACTTGGAATCATTAATGGTTTAGCTCGTATATATAAACTTTTGAAAGAAATACCCACTAACAATTAAAATCACTTGAGGCCATGTATAAAACATTATTTTAAATTGCTTTTTTTCCTTGTCAAGTGTTAAGTAGTGCTCCAAGAGCAACACTTAAAACATATTTAACAATGTTAGAAACATAAAATTTGTAAAATGTTATAACATTTAATTTTATACATGACCTCAAGTGATTTTTAATTGTTAGTGGGTGTTTTTTTTTTCCCAAAAGTTTATATACACATGCTAAACCATTAATGAAAGAATATTTCTTATTCACTTATGCTTCATGTATCATCTTTTAACCTTTATTTATAAGGGCCCCATTCAACAATTACTTTATTACATTAGCTATTAGTTGATTATATTAGTGGTTAACTGATAACTAATTATATTAACTAATTTGATCAATTAATAACATTAACTATTTGTATAAAGATATTTAGTAAAATTAACTGTTTACTATTAGTTATTTATATATAAAATGATATACAAGGACATAAACATATTTTATAATTTATTTGAATATTATTTTACTTTAATAATATTTCATATTTTAAAATATTATTTATCACATTTTTTTAAAAAAATTATTGTAATTTATTATTCATTAGATTTTTCTTTAAGAAATAAATAATTATAATTTATTATTTATTAGAATTTTTGTTTAAAAAATAAAATAATTATTAGATTTTCTTCTAAGAAACAAATATCTATAATTTATTATTAAGAAATAGATAATTTTAGATAAAAATAAATTTTTATATTACTAATTGTTATTATTATTGTTGTTCATATTGTAATTTTTTTTATATTAACGGAGGGAGAAAATAGATGAATAATCAAATAATATATTCAATATATATTAGGAAACAATTTATCATGAAATATATTTCATACATATTTTTTAGAAGATTTTTTTTTTGTGTGTGTAAGAGGTGAGGATGTCATAAATTGAATTAATCAAATATAATGATATCTTTTTACATTCAAAATGTCAAATATCAAATAGTTAATTGAAAAAACTAGATTCCCTAACATTTTAAAATTAGTTTTTTGAAGGTCAAAAAACTAATTTAAACAATTATTTACCAAACATTAAAATAATTTATTAATTTAGTCAAATAGCTAAAACATCTTTAAAAACTTATCAAAAAATTGTTTATTAAACATCTTTAAATTGAAAAACCACATAAGTTATAATATAGAAATGTTAAAAGTCAAACCTTAATAAATATATATAATAATAACCATGATAGATATAGAAACATTACAGGTCATGGAGATTATAAAAATTATTTGGACTTTCGTCTTAATATTATATTCATAATATAAAATTAATCATGAGAAAAATTTGTTACATATCGCTTAACTCATTTAATTATATAAAAAAAGGGATTGTTTGGTTATAATTAATCACTCTTCTTAATTTTATAGTTATGAAATTACAAAATGAAAAGTTCTCTTTGATCTTAAAATCAATTTTTATGAGGGCGAATATTGTTTAAATATTTTACCAGTTAAAAGCAACCTATAAATTTGCCTTGCTACCGAGCAAGTTAAAATATGGGAAAAAAAGTTGCCTTTTTCATCGTAAGAACTACACCAAATACATATACATCAAGACAAATATAACAACATCATCATTAAATAAAATAAATAATGATAAAATAACATGTAATATTATTTTAATATTTTAAATCTAAATAATAATATTATATATTAGATAATTTATTGTTTTTATTAAATAATAAAATTAAATTCTTGTTTCAACTCTTAAATCTTGGCAGCCACTCAAGAGACATGCAATGCTTGTTTTTATGAATTAAAAGTTCGATTATTATATTTTAAAATTGAAGAGGAATATTAATTGTCAATGAGCTGGCGGAGAATTAAGGTAAAAGAATTGGATCAAATATCTTCCTAAAGATTTTTGCTTGACATTCAATGTATGTATTGTTGAATCTCAACAATATATAACATTAATGATTTGTGTATATTTCAAGGTCATCCTTCGTGAAATATTATAAGTAATAATCAGAACTAATATATCCGTAAATTCTTATAAATTTATTGGAAACATTATATTTTAACTAATACTTGACTTGGATTTATTTTATTTTTTATTTATCAATCATATTACAAAAATATATTTTAATTTATCTTGCGAAAATTGTGTACTAAGTTAACAAATATCTAAAATTTATTCTGAAATAAAAGCATAAGTCATTTAAAAAAAATTACAATTAACATAACTGTTATACACAGAAATTAGTCTCGCAAGGACGAACCCTCGAGTGCAACGAAGACTAAGACCCACGCTCCCGTAAGCAACTATAGCAAGGTAATCCTGAACGTCAAGCCATGCCTCGCTCGTTGCGTCACAACGACCCTGCGAAGAGGTTTGGACGCGTCCCGCAAAACAACCTCCCCCACGAGGCACGGACCAGCGAAGAAATCATAAGACCAAATCCTCTAGTGATCAGCAACTCCCCTTGTGATCGCATTCTCGCTACAACAATGCTCATCATAGAACCTACGAAGCTTTCAAGTCATAAGCTTCCAGTCCAAGGGATTAGGCGTCAAACAATAGGTCTATCGCCAGCCTAGCGGGACCACTCAACAGTCTACTTTCTACAACAACCCGATTGTAGCCCCCTTTATAGTCTTTTCTTATTTATTATCTGATGTAACACAACTGTAGCTTGTAATTAATGCATGCACCCCCTCCTTTCCCTATAAATAGGCTTGCATTGTTAGTAAGGGGAGGGGCAATCCTGTAAGCAGAAACTCTGCAAATCACTCAATATCAATAAAACTTTCATTGTGGACGTAGGGTCCGGTACCGCCCAGATTTGGCCGAATCACGTTAAACATGTGGCTCATCTATTTCGTCTTTTTCCTCCGTATCACATCTCCTTAGTACTTCAAAGGCAGTATTGGATCCCAGAACTCATTCTGTTGACTAAAGTTTGAGTCTCTTGTACAAATCGAATTTCACTGTTAACATCTTGGCACCGTCTGTGGGGATCCATCTGCATCCTGAAGTTTCCATTACGGCCTGATCATGGCCAGAGGAAGAACGACTCAGAGTTCTACAACTCTAGCTTCTCAGCACACCACTGCACCCGAAACTTATGACGCGCAAACGCCCAATCGGTCCCAGTCGGCGCTCGAAAACACAATCAAAGAATTGGTTGAAACTGTTAAAGTGCTTGCCCAGGCATAAGCGCCAAATGCCCAGAGACAAGAAGAAGTCATAGCTCAACTCCAACAACTTTGTGAAGGAGCTCAAAGAGAAGTCCATGATGATCACGACGGCCAATGACTGGGGGTCTCGCAGCGAGCAGAAAGCTCGATCCCTCAGCACGAAAATTAGCATCTAGTAATGGAAGAAGTTCTCCAAAGGCTGAAACAGCTAGAGGAACACCCCCAACATCAAAGCAATCAGCCTCGCTATGGGGAGACCTTGCCATTTTCTGTGGAAGTCGAGAAGCAACCCCTCCCGCAGAAGATCAAAGTGCCCGCTATCCCGCTGTATGACGGGAACAGCGACCTGAGCGATCACCTGGACATGTTCAATACTCAAATGGTCCTCCAGACAATCGATCCCCTGGTGAAGTGCCGCGTCTTTCTCGCCACGCTAGGGGCGATACCTCGTGCCTGGTTCAGGTGCCTCCCCCCTCGAAGCATTAACAGCTGGAGGAGTGTCAAAGGAAGTTTGTCGACTAATATCGGGCATTGAAGAGACAACTCGCACCTCCTTGCCACCTCATAATGATCTTCCAGTGCAAGGATGAGTCACTCAAAGACTACTTGGCCCGGTTCAGGCACGAGACCAACTCCATGGAAAACCCCTTGGAAGAAAGTGTTCTGACTACCATCTCAGCGGGACTTCATAAAGACGACAAGCTGTACAGGAGCCTCTACAAGATTCCCTCTCGAGATCTTGCCGAATTCTATGATTAGGCGTGTAAACAAATCAGATGGGAAGAAACCTTCAGAATGGAGGAACCCAAGCATAAAGCGGGCCATAGTGGTCCCACCATGATCAAAAAGAGGAGCAGTGAGAGTCATGACGGTCCCACTCCTTATCTCGCAAAGAAGGCAAGACTTTAGTGGCCCAAAGACCGCTTTGAGAGCTATAGCATCCTGTCAGATACTCAAGAAAGAATCTTTGCCACGGAAAGGCACAATAAGGACTTTGGGAAACCCCGGCCATTAAGGGCATCCCCCAAATCCAGAGACCAAATTCGATCTTGTACTTATCATAATGAGGCTGGATATATCACATCAGAGTACCGGATGCTAAAAGACGCCATAGAAGACCCCATCAAAAAGGGCCGATTACAGGATTATGTGGTAAGATAATCAAGGCAGCGCGCTCAACAAGCTCAGCGAGTTATCACCCAAGAGCTTGGGCCCTCCGTTAAAACCATATTCTAAATCCTGTAACCTCTCAATGGTGTCTGGCTGTATCAACTGTTGCATACTGAATCAATGAACATAGCCAATTGGATAAGGCATTATGCAGACAAAAGTCTTCTTTCTATCTAAACAAATAAACTCACTACAACGAATGGTTTTCACCTCGTTACAACATAAACATAAACAAAATTGAGGGTGAGACGGCCTCTGAGCCTACCTCGCAATGCCCAGGAGTGAAACGGCTCTTGAGCCTACCCTGAGGCTTTGAAAACAAACTCAAAACAAAATCGAGGGTGAGACGGCCTCTGAGCCTACCTCGCAACGCCCGGGGGTGAGACGGCCCTTGAGCCTACTCCGAGGCTTCAAAAATAAACTCAAAACAAAATCGAGGGTGAGACAGCCTCTGAGCCTACCTCGCAACTCTTAGGGGTGAGATGGCCCTTGAGCCTACCCCGAGGCTTTGAAAACAAACTCAAAACAAAATCGAGGGTGAGACAACCTCTGAGCCTACCTCGCAATACCCAGGGGTGAGACGACCCTTGAGCGTACCCCAAGGCTTTGAAAACAAAATCAAACATAGACAAAATTGAGGGTGAGACGAACCTTGAGCCTACCTCGTGAATACAAAAATAAAAAACCTAGCGAATGGTTTTCACCTCGCCATTATCTCACCCGCAACTCTCATACGGACGAGTTCCTCATAGTTTTCATGCAGATAAATTCCCGCAGCTTGCATGGGGATGAGTTTCTCGTAGCTCTCATACTAACAGATTCCCATAGCTCTAATGTGGATGTATCTCTCGCATTTCAAATGAGATTTTTTGAGCACAGCTCACTTGTAATCTCACTTACAACGGATTGAGCAGTCAGAAAAATAAAGTACAGTCGATTGGCAAAAGAGAGGAGTATTTCATTAATTATCAGAAGTGTACATATAAAAATACGTGAAGCATTCATTATAATTTCTAAAAGGAGAAGAACTCATCCCACATACAAACCTTAATAAGTGAGGTGATGGTACATCAGGGGAAAAAGATTGAAGGCCTACTATCCCTGCAAAGTGCAGACAAAAGTCGGCTACCAGTCATCGGGCTTGTAGAAGAGTAGTAGCCCCAGAGTTCCTCCTGTTTAATCCTCTGACATGTCTTCCTGAGCCAGACCCAGAGCAATTCAAAAAGTCATAAAAAATTGGCTGGCTAGGTAGTAGCACCACAAGCAACGACAGGAGGAGGTGGTCAGAAGACACTGTGAGAACCCTGTAGGAGCTCACCAGGCCGATTCTATACCTAGGCCACGTGCAACGGGCCATCTGCGTCTCCCGCCACCATGCAACAGGCCATCCATGTCTCATCAAGCTCTGTCGGAAGCCAAAACACCAAAACACACAGGGAACTCTTCAGTCTCCTCCATTAAGTCTTCCGAGACAAGAGAAAGAACGCCCCAAGCTATAAATAGACTCGCTTGGCCCTCTGAAGAATCCAAAGAAAATATGATCTGATTTTCATCCAATGGCTCGAAACAAGCAACAATGCCACGCTAACGGCCAAAAATGGCAAATAGGGGAAAGTATGGCCTAAAGCAAAATGAAAAGACATTCGACATGACACTTCGGTCAAAGAAGGACACTAGCTGAAGATACGAATCAAGCTTTGAAAATATGCAACTCCCGGTCCACGAAGCAAATAGAGAGTTAGGGGGCTTATGTTATACACAGAAATTAGCCTCACAAGGACAAACCCTTGAGTGCAACGAAAACTAAGACCTACGCTTCTGTAAGCAACAATAGCAAGGTAATCCCGAACGTCAAGCTCTGCCTCGCTCGTCACATCACAACGACCCTACGAAGAGGTTCGGATGCGCCCCCACGAAACAACCTCCCCCACAAGGGATGGACCAGCGAAGAAATCACAAGATCGAATCCTCTAGTGATTGATAACTCCCCTCGTGATCGCATTTTCACTATAGCAATGCTCATCAAAGAACCTACGATACTTTCAAGTCATAAGCTTCCAGTCCAGGGGATCAGGCGTTAGACAACAGGTCTACCACCAGCCTAGGGGGACCACTCAACAACCTACTTTCTACAACAACCCGATTGTAGCCCCCTTTATAGTCTTTTCTTATTTATTATTTGATGTAACACAACTGTAGCTTGTAATTAATGCATGCAGCCCCTCCTTTCCCTATAAATAGGCTTGCATTGTTAGTAAGGGGAGGGGCAATCTTGTAAGCAGAAATTCTGCAAATCACTCAATATCAATAAAACTTTTACCGTGGACGTAAGGTTCGGTACCACCCGGATTTAGCTGAACTACGTTAAACATGTGGCTCATCTATTTCGTGTTCTTCCTCCCTGTCACATCTCCTTAGTACTTCAAAGGTAGTATTAGATCCCAGAACTCATTCCGTTGACTGCAGTTCGAGTCTCTTGTACAAATCGAATTTCACCGTCAACAATAACCAATTAATTTTATAATCAATTAGCGTTCAAAAATATACATTTATTTGAAAATTATAATTTTAAAGCATACATGAAAAATTAGGATTGGATTTTAAAAAGATATATTTAATTTCCTCTAAAATCATAAATATAAAGACAAGCAAACTCAAAGTTATAAAATAAACTATAAAATATTTGAAATCCCATTCATTCAATCGAAGAGTAAAAGTTGAGAGAAGTACAATAAAAATATGAATAATGAAAAAAATTCTTTAATTGTTTATACTTATTTACTTTAAGATTTATACTCAATTACATCCATGGAAACATTTCATATATAAATGATATCAACATATTAGTTTTACAAAATTTTTTACATCAACAAGATTTTGTTTTTACAATATAAGATATAGGCTTCAATATTGTTTTTATATATTTTATGAAATGTCTATTCTATTATTGATTGGGGATTAAAGACTGTAAATTATCTTCAACATATTATTTATAATTAAGTAATATTTTTATTCAATAGTTAAATATTGAACAAATAGTCATAATATATAAGGTCAATTTTATAAAAAAATTGACGAGAAAAAAAGATGAAAATATATGTTTGTATATGTAAGGAAGAATAATTTACTAATTCTATCTATGTGAGGAAAAATAATTAATTAATTAAGTGTGGATAATTTTAGAAGTTAAAACATTACATATATAATATTTAGATGAAGAGTCAAATAATTAAAAAAAAAAAAAACTATACAGCTAAGTAATTAAAATTAAAATACCATATGAATTTCTAACATGGAGACTTGCAAGTATCCTTTTGACACAATTTTTAAGAAATACATTAAGAAAGTAATACCATAAACTTGAATATAAATTTTCTCATCTATCTATACATATTTGTTAATTTGATCTTAAGATTGAATATTTTAAATTATTTCTTTCTCTTGATTGTAGGTGACACTTTTTTTTTTTTTAAAAAAATTGGGATAAGAATAACCCTAACATGAAATAACACAATATAAAAAAAATTAAAAGATAAATTAAACATGTAATATCAAAGCATAAAAATAATACATAATATTAAAGTATATAAAAAGTCATAAATTTTGTATTCAAATTTTATCAGAATTTATTAAATGATTTTTACATCCTTCCTCTAAAGATACTCTTATTTTTAAGTCAATGACTTCTCATGTAACTAAGAAATAAATAAAAATGAAAAAGATATTATTTTGTTTCAGCAGGAGGAGATTAGTGGCAAATTTGGAATATTTGCAAAAGAACTGAAAATAAAACAAAGTGTGATTGAGAAAAAAAAAACTGTTATGGATAGTTAAAGATATTGGTGTCCTGTAAAACTTTAGACTAAGGATGTGTTTGATAGGGGGAATGTTTTTAGCTTCTCAGGAATCTTAAGTTAGGAAAGGAAGTTTCCTATATTTGGTATATAATTTCTTAAAAAACATTCCTAGGAAAGCAAGTTTCCTAGGAATCATTTTTTGGCAAGATTCCTATAAAAACATTCCCTTAGGAGGGTGGGAATAATTTCCTATAGACATGAGAATGTTTTTGGGGCTTAAAAAAATATATATACCTTTTATTAATGATATAATTGTAATATTGCAAAAAAAAAATATTGATATCTCTCTACACTCTCACACTTTCTCTCTCATCCCCTCTGTTAGCCTTAGATTTATTAGATCAATAATACTCTAAGCCATACTGGATTTTACTGGTTTTGAATGTTGAAAAAGCAATTTTGAACTAACAATATATTTTAGTGTGTTGAATTTATTTTTCAGGAATTTTGATTCAAGAACAATGAA
>JANHAO010021759.1:0-12410 GCA_026873985.1 Saraca asoca
CAATTTGACTAGGACTAGGACTTTCAGTTGGACTGGGCCTAGGTCTTTTATCACTAAAACCCTAGAGTTATGAGATAATATAAAGCGGATTAGTGAGGCCGTCACAATAGACAACCAAGAGGCATCATACACACATTATTAGAGGCACAATTTGGTTGCAGCCATTTTAGGGTGAGAAGAAAAGTGTTTTCTTCAGAAAAAGAATAGAGAGAGACATTTTTTAGCAAAAACATAGTGGTAAGGAAATTCCATCCAATTGGAGTTTTGTCTTGCTCACGTGTGGATACCGTAGAGACACGGATCTATTGTTTCATGTTCATGATTCTGCATCAATGTGTAGTCTTCTGTTCATGTTCATTGGATCAAGCTGAAACATTGGATCAAGCAGCAGCATCATAGGAGAGGAAGGAGTGACCAAACGTGTTGCTATTTTCTAGATCAGAATCGTAACACCAAGAGGAATTGTGACCTGTGTTGCTGCATTCTACAATAAATGCAATGCAAAAAGGTAATTTTCTAGACTAACTAGTTTATATTCTACACATGGATCCGTGGCTGGGTTTCAAAATTTAAAATTTTCACTGTGCTTGCTGCCATGAAACCTAATAGGAACAACCCTAAACTGCTTTCTTATTGATTTTCCATTCTATCATGATGGTTAGAGGAAGAACCACCAGAAGTTCACATGCTACAACTGACCAGTTTAAAGGTTGCATGGAACTATAATGGGATGTATCTGATGGAGTGCAAAGGTGGCATCATCGTTAGGAAGCACTTGAGGACACGGTGAGGGAACTGCCTGATGCTGTTAGGGCACTGGCTTGGGCTCAAGCCTAGGATATGCAAAGTTGGGCTAAGGTCGCTATGCCCAGAGAAGTACTCTAACAACCATGGGAAGAAATGCTAGCTCTAAAGGAGAGGCTAATTAGAGAAGTACCTCAACATGCTAATTTAGTTTGCTCTTCTATCTTATTACATAGATTAAAGGTTCATCGAGCTCATGAGTGTGATATCGCACCTTGGTCTATGGGCCTAAGGGTGTGGGTGAATTAACACAAGGAAAGGTTCTTGGAGGTTAGCTATGAGTAAATTCAAGTCATAGAGTGGTGTGAGGATGATGATGGAGATAATCAGTGACTTGGTGGTTCGCATTGAGCTGGAGGCTCGAGCAGGACTCGTTAGGGACATTTTCTAGATTGATACTCACCAGATCATGGGCATAGGAGAAGGCATACAACCTTAGATCACCCTCCCACAACCAAGGAAGTATAAGGAGTCGTTGATCTCCCAGTTGACGATCTAAGGCATGGGACCCGATGGTAAAAGAGCTACTTCAGATGGTATAGTAGTTAAAGGAGCGCCCTTTGGCTCAGGACCATTGAGATTGTTCTTAGGAGAAGACACCATTCACCAGGGAGATTAAGACAAAGCCTCTCCCTCATAGGTTCAAGATTCCCACTATCTTGCAATACAATGGGGATGTGACCCATATGACCACTTTGATGCATTTAATGTACAAATGGATCTTCAGACAACCAATTCTCTAGTCCAGTGCCATATCTTCCAAGCCACTCTTGGAGACATACCTCGAATATGGCTCAGGATTCCCCCAACTCACAGCATTAACAATTAGAAAGAGTGTTGAAGAAGATTCATTAACCAGTACAAGGCACTGAGAAGGTAGCTCATATCATCCTGTCGCCTCGCAACGATCTTTCAGCGAAAAATAAATCACAAAAAGACTACATCACTAGGTTTAGACACAAGATCAAAAACATGAAGAATCCCTCAGATGAGAGTATCTTGATAGCGACCTCAGCAAGACTTTACAAGGATAGGAAGTTGTATGAAAGTATATACAAGTCTCTAGTGAGGGACCTGGGCAAGTTTTATGAGCGAGTGATCGAGCGTGTCAAAGTTGTCAAATTTGAAATTTATAAATCAGATTGCACTAAACTATTTCTGGCATAGAGCAACACTAGGTCAAACCCAAAGAACATTTGTGGATGATATCAATGATATTAGGAAGTGCAATTTGGGGGGGGGGGTTGGCAGAACTAACTACTAATAGAAACTACTACAAAATAGAAACTAAAATTACAACAAACACATGTAACCAGACAAAGGAACCAACTAACTTGAGATTAATGCATCTTAGATCACTTAAGGTTCATTCAATTGTTGAAAATTATAACAAGAAGCCTTGGAATGATTTTTCAATCTATCCTAAGTAGTTAGATTCAGCCAAGAAGCAAGCACATCAAAAGCTCAATGTATTGGCTAGTTTTCCTATCCTCTTCCTAATGTAGATCATTAAGTAACAATCATATTATATCTAAATCAAATGAAGCCATTAAAATTTGATATTCAAGGCAAAATAGAGTGGAAACAAGAAATAAATGGCCAGCAATTAAATGTAAGAATGAAGGAACAAAACCTAAACATTAATCTTCAAGTATTGCAGCCCCTTGGACTGGTTACAGAACTAGCCTTCCATGGAGGTAGAAAACACAAAGAAAAAGGGGAGAGCAAAAGCTTGCTCTCTGCCCTAAAAACACATCCTAAAACACTCTAAAAATTGAATGAAAAAGTGAGCAAAAAGTCTCTAAACAAATGGCTTTGCCCGGGTAAAGAAGAGAAGGCAGTAGTTGGTTGAGTGAGAGTAGGTAGAATCTGTCAGATTGTCTCCCCTCTACTCTTGCATGTTCAAGCCCTTAGCAAACTGCATTTTCTACTTCTTCTGCTCTCTTTCAAGTCTCCAGCTGGCTGAGTGTGTATTGCATCAAAAGATGGTGCAATGGGCTCAGGATCCATGCCAATTAGGGCCAAGAAAGTCCAATTCTGCATCAATCCATTTTATAGCAACTCTACCTCTTTGTTGTAGCCAATATTTGATGCCTATATTGACATTTTTAGCTCAGGAAGTCTGCATATGAAATGTGTATTTACGTGTTAGCTCCCATTTGGGCTTTTTTCACCTCAATTGGACTCATATTTCTCCAGATATAATCTGATATGTGTGCTGCCTGAGACAGTGTTTTGGAAAAATTCTAGTGTTGGATTTAGCTCAAAATTTAGATAACTAATCATGTAATTCAATCTTGGAGTCCTCATGAAAGTTATAGATCTATCTCTTAGCTTTCCTACAAGACAAGAATCACATTAATTGGATAAGTGTAGCTCAAGATAAGGCCAAATTACAAAAACTGCTCAATTATGTAGAATTAACTAACATATGCTTGCTTATCATCTAATCTTCACTACTCAAAATTGCATGCATAACATAAATCATAAGGACTTGACAAGGTAGTATTGCAACCAAAGTTAAAGATGAAAGGGGAGGAATATTGTTGATGTGGCAATTCAACATCAAAGAGAGGTATTAAGTAGAATATTTTGGTTTCTAATGCATATTCCACCTCTTTTTCTTTTTCTCCCTTTTCTTTTTCTGAATTTTCTTTATTTCTGCAGAGTTATGCATTTTTTTTTCTTTTGGAGAATGAATTTTTTGGTTTTCTACAATTTCACTTCTTTAGCACTCTCCTTTCTTTTTTTTTTCTTTTCTTTTCTTGACCAATAACATGACACTTTGCCTTTTCAGTTTTCTTTTTAGCTCATTCCCAAGAGTCAACACTTTGCCTCTTTGTAGCACATTCCCCCACACTTGGTTAAGAAGGAGGGCTAAGAAGGAAGGTTATCAATGTGAAGGCTCAAGGGGCTTAACAATGGTATTGTCTTTACAAGTAAGCTAAAAGGAAAGAATGGCTTAAGAAAGAAATGCCTTAATCATTTTTATGCATGCATGCTAAATGTAATCTCAAAAAGAATCAAAGCAAGTTCTAGAGCACAAAACCATGGAAGAATGTTCGCACATAAGAAAGAAGGAGAATCTATCCAGGATGTTCAACAATAGGCTTAAAAACCTCACAAGGTATATGTCTACCAAAATCAATCTACAAACAATTCAAGTTCTTCACAATGCTAATCAAGTTCAAGACTATTTATCAAAATCAATCATAATGCTATGCTAAGCAACCATCAAAATCACTTGCAACCTATTTGAAAGCTAAAGAAACTCATCATCTATGAAAAACTACAAGGTAACAAAAATGGTTTTCTTTTTAAAGTTTCTATTTTTTTTTTAAATTCTGGTTTTCTGCAAAATTTCTAGTTTGTTTCATGAAAAATAACACTTAAAACCATAGCACAACAAACTCAAAAGCATCAAAACTCCCCCCACACTTAAATCTTACATTGTCCTCAATGTAAGCTCAAGGTCAATGAAGCATAGCAACACATATAATCAGCAGCAAAATCGGACAAGTAAAATAAAGGAGAAGGGGTAAGAAATAGCCTTATCTATTTGAAGAATTGATGTGCAAGGCTACTTCCAAAATGGCTTCTTCCATCAGCCACTAGGGTTAAAAATGAATATTGGCAGTAGCCATTTGATGGAGGAAGATTTCCAGCATGTTCTCTTGGGCTACCACCAATTTCTCTTCAGCTCCCTCCAACTTCTCTTATATTTTCTTAGAAATTGCAGCAACTTTTCTTCTTGTTCAGTAGGAACATTGTTGGCTATGATTACTAGCCTTTTATCTTCTTCCAAAGATGCATAACTGATATGTGTAGGGAGAGGTTTCAGCTTCATTGTGTGTGGTTGCACTATGGAAGGGATTAGTTTGTTAGTTGGCACAACTTCTGCTGATTGGAATTCTGCACTATCAAGTGTTGTTACTACTTGATCTATACTAGAGCCACCATTTTCTAAAATTTTAGCAATCTCAACACAAGCATTACATAGCACAACACCATTACAATCATCACATGAATGGATAGAACCATCAAACTCATGCAACTCAGGGAATTCAGCATGAAGCTCATCATTACAAGCATCTTCAACTAACTCCTCAGCATGTATGTCTATGTTAGAAGTAGAATGCTCCTCTATGGGATCATCCATTGCTGGTTGGGGGTTAATTGGCTCTTGTAACTCTTTTTAAGTGCAATGACATGAACATTTTCTTAATTTGGAATTGCTTGGGAATGGGGCTAGTCAAAACCTTCTTGTTGTAATTGACTTGATGAAGAAGGCAATTTTCCAATTTGAATGTCCAAGTTCTTCATGATGGCTTCTGTCTTTTGCTGAAATCTGACATTGTTGGCTACCATTTGGTTCACAAGATCCTCTAATGTTGGCTCAAATTTTTTAGGTATTGGACCTTGTTGTTGTTGTATGGTTAGCTACTGCATTTACTACTCAACTGGTTGCTAGTATGGCCATTGGTAAGGCTGCTGGTATGGCTACTGATATGGACATTGTGGTTGGTGGTTAGGTTGCTGGTATGGATACTGGTATTGATATTGGGGCTGATGGTCTGGTTTCTATTATGGCTGCTAATACAGGGGTATGCCAGAAAAATTGCTTGCCATAGCAGTAGGATGAGCTTGGTCAGAATTTCCCTCTTGAAATGTAGGACAAACTTCTGTTGGATAAGAATGACAAGCACAAATGCCATTCACTTGGACAGGACCTTGCGCAAGTATTGCCATTTGTTTAACTAGGAAAGCTAATTCACTAAGATTATGCTCCATCCTTTTGCAGCAAAACCAGATTTCTTTTTTTTCAAACTGATTAACTAGTAGAGGACTTACTCATGCACATGTAAAATGTAGAAATAGATGCAGGGGGTAGAATGCATGTAGAATGCAGGAATGCATGATATGTAACACTATACTAAAGTGGCTGAAAAATGATAAGAAACTAAAAAACACAGCAATAGATTGATTAACTAGTCCTCTCCTAATCTTCTAAGAAAATTCAGAACCAATTCCAAAAATCATGACAGGGAGAAGGTCTAGTAATCAAACACTACACTATTCTACACAAACATTACTCAGCAAAGAGTAAAATAATGACACAAAATAGAAAACATTACAACACAACATGCAACATGCAAAATGCAAATGCAAAAATAAATGCAAGATGTAGAAATGCACATACAGGATGCAAGAATGCAAGGTATGAAGCAAAGAAACTACACTACACTAAAAAGGCTGAAAAATGATAGCAAACCAAAAAATACAACAACAAAACAACTAAGGCTAAAAATCACTCAAAACACATCTAATTAACATATCTAGACATTTTTAAAAATGCCAGACCACCACCACTCAAAAACTACACATATGGGGAACTTAAAAATCAAACAAAAAATCTTAAAAAATTAAAAAAGTGGTCTAAATGAAGGAATTTGGCAAAAATAGGGGGCACCTTATAAGCAAAGCTGGTGACTTTGGATCAACATGGCCCCTTCTACATGTCCACCAAATTTCAAGCCAATCCGAGGTGGTGGTCAACAATGAATAATACAATTGAAAAATTGAAAAACAGAACCAAAAATAGGGAAAAAGAAAGAAAGTAGCTTCAAAACAAAATGTTAGTGATGTTAATAGGTTAAAACACTCCTAATATGATTGATAAAATCAAAATAATCCCCGACATAGACGCCAAAATTTGATCGAGCGTGTCGAAGCTGTCAAATTAGAAATTTATAAACCGAATTACTCTAAACTATTTGTAGCATAGAGTAACACTGGGTCAAACCCAAAGATCATTTGTGGATGATATCAATCATATTAGCAAGTGTAATTTGGGGGGGCGTTGGCAGAACTAACTACTAACAGAAACTACAACAAAATAGAAACTAAAACTACAACAAACACATGCAACAAGCCAAAAGAACCAACTAAATTGAGATTAATGCATCCTAGATCACTTAAGGTTCATTCAATTATTGAAAATCATAACAAGAAGCCTTGGAATGATTTTTGAATCTATCCTAAGTAGTCAAGATTCAGTCAAGAAGCAAACACATCAAAAGCTCAATGTATTGGTTAGTTTTACTATCCTCTTCCTAATGTAGATCGTTAAGAAACAATCATATAATATCTAAATCAATTGAAGCCATTAAACTCATATATTCAAGGAAAAATAGAGAGGAAATAGGACATAAATGGCTAGCAATTAAATGTAAGAATGAAGGAACAAAACCTCAATATTAATCTTCAAGTATTGCAGCCCCTTGGACTGGTTACAGAACTAGCCTTCCATGGAGGCAAAAAACATAGAGAAAAAGGGGAGAGCAAAAGCTTGCTCTCTACCCTAAAAACACACCCTAAAAAACTCTAGAAATTGAATGAAAAAATGAGCAAAAAGTCTCTAAACAAAAGGCTTTGCCCGAGTAAAGAAGAGAAGGTAGCAGCTGGCTGAGTGGGAGTAGGTAGAAGCTGTCAAATTGCCTCCCCTCTACCCTTGCCTATTTAAGCCCTTAGTAGGTTGCATTTTTTACTTCTTCTGCTCTCTTTCAGGTCTCCAGTAGGATGAGTGTGTATTGGGTCAAAAGATGGTGCAATGGGCTTAAGATCCATGCCAATTATGGCCAAGAAAGTCCAATCCTGCATCAGCCCATTTTGTAGCAACTCCACCTCTTTGTTGCAGCCAATATTTGATGCCTATATTGATATTTTCAGCTCAGGAAGTCTTCATATGAAATGTGTATTTATGTGTTAGCTTCTATTTGGGTTTTATTTCACCTCAATTGGACTCATATGTCTCTAGATATGGTCTGATATGTGTGCAGAGATCATCTACGCGAGACAGTGTTCCAGCAGAATTCTGGTGTTAGTTTCAGCTCAAAATTCAGATAACCAATCATGCAATTCAATCTTGGAGGTCTGCATGAAAGTTGTATATCTATCTCTTAAATTTCCTACAAGATAAGAATCATATTAATCGGACAAGTGTAACTCAAGATATCACCATATTACAGAAACTGCTCAATTATGTAGAATTATGCAAATGAAGCCAATTGACTCAACACTATAAATCTTTCTTAATGCAGTTGGAATTAAATCATTTTGACCCTTAAAATTCTAAGTATGAGGAAAAATAAATGCATGCAATCTTGTGCTATCAGCGAGCTACAAAAAAGATCAGGTGGGAAGAGGCCTTTAGCCCTAAGAAGCCTAATTAGAAGGACGAGGTGAGTAGCTCCAACCAGAATAAAAAGAGGAGCAATGGCAAGAACAGTAAGGAGAGTTAGAAGGATAGGTCCAATCTTGGATTACTTGGAAGATGGCAAGCTGCTTTGTAAGCTCAACTAGTCAGATATTGCATTTACGATGACATGCCATATAAAAGGGGATTTTTAACTCCACTCTTAAGCATAGATGGAACAACTATGACACTGTCTTGAAGGAGATTCATGCCAAGCATTGTGGGAATCATGTTGGAGGGCTATCTCTAGCTTAAAAGGCACTTCAGTAGGGATTCTACTGGCCTACAATAAAGTAGGATGCCATTGACCTTGTTAGGAAGTGTGACAAGTGCTAGAGGTTCACCAAGGTCCTACAAGCTCCACCAGCCTACCTGCCATAGATGGCCAGCCCATGGGCCTTCGCCATTTGGGGCATGGACTTAATTAGACCACTCCTGATAAGTCACGAGAAATGTAAGCATGCAGTGGATGCTATGGATTATTTCACCAAGTAGGTAGAGGCAAAGGAACTAGTAGAGATCTCTACCTTAAAGATTGAAAAGTTCATGGGGACTAACATTATTTGCAAGTTTGGAGTTCCTTAGCAAATTGTGACTGACAACGGCACCCAATTTACCAGCAAGCAGTTTATCAAGTTCTACAATGATCTCAAGATTGTGAAAAGTTTCTTAATTATAGACTATCCTTAGACCAATGGGCAAGTTGAAGCTATTAACAAGATCATCAAATAAATCTTGAAGATAAGGTTGGAGGCTAAGAAAGGAACATAGGTAGATGAGCTGCAGAAGGTGCTTTGGGCTTATAGAACCATAGCTCACAACACCACAAGAGAAACTCCCTTCTCAATGGTGTACGGATTAGAGGCCATGATCCCAATAGAACTTGTGCTGAGTTCACAATGAAGGGCTACATTCAAACTAGAGGATAACAATTAGCTACTCATTGCAAGCTTCAACCTCTCAAAAGAGACAAGAGAAATAGCTCACCTCAGGATCATGACCTATCAACAATAAGTCGTGAGATACACAACAGGAAGGTCTAAGTTTCAAACTGTAAAATTGGTGATCTCATGCTGCACCTTATTATTCCTAGACCTCACAAAGCCAGTGATGGGATACTAGGTCCAAACTAGGAGGGTCCATACATCATTATGGAAGACATGGGAAATGGAGCTTATCACTTAACAAATATGAAAGGAGCTGAAGTTCCATGACCTTGAAATGTTGAACATTTGCACCCATATTTTTAATAAAATCAAGCTTATCCTTCTAATCCTTAGATCATTGATAAAGGCCTAGCTCATTCAGGATTGAGGTCACTAGAGTAAGTCATCAGGTCACTAAATGTGAACTTAGATCACTAGTCAACAAGTATCAATATGCTTCATGAGATTTAATTCATTATCTCACAATGTTGGAATATTAAACTTGATATTCTAGAAAGTGCCTATTCAAAAAAGATTCATGTCTCTAAATTATTCATGCATCTAGATGGTTCAATTAATCTTTGTTATGAGCATTTTCTGGGTAAGAAGGAATGGATTAATAGAAGCTTGAAGAATCGGGACCAATGTGAGGAGGCTAGACCGAACTCAAAATGAGACTGCTGGAAGCGAGCTATAAATCATGTAACCTGAGCTTATAAGCCTCCACCAACCAGAGCAGCAGTGAGCTCCCCCCGATGTCATAGGAAATAGCCTATGTCTAACAGATACAGTCTGAGCACTCTACCAACCCACAACTCAACCTCCACAGTTTGACAATGATTTGCCCCACATTTATTACTTGGCATCTAACATTTAATGCTCAACACAAATGTAATCATAATTTTACAACAATAAATTATGACTTGTAACCCTCCCGGCCTCTATAAATAAGAAGGGGAGCCATAATATAGGAAGAAAAAAAAAAGATATACATAGAAACTCTACCAAAACTATCATTGATATATGTATTCTTGCTAAGGCAATTACAACAAGCTAATATATGCACCATGGATGTAGGGGTCAACCAAACTTTAGTCAAACCACATTAAAAATCCTATTATTCTCCTTTCCCTTCTGCTGAACTTCTCTCTACTTCATAGCATTTTCTCACTTCTTTAGCAGTAGTTTGGTTCTTAGAATCCCTAGTTTACTAGTTACCAAAATCGATTATCAATATTTTGGCATGCCCAATGGGACCAAACTGCTTTCTCATTCATTTATTCATCAATCATAATGGCAAAAGGAAGAGTAACTAGGAACTTAGTGTTGTTGCTAACCAACTTGGTGGCCATGAAGAACAGTGACAAAACATGCCTGGGGATGAAAACCCAATCCTGGTGAGTATCTCCTCTGCCCTCCCAAAGGCTGATGATATGCAGGCATTGCACTAGTGTTAAGAGGTGCTTGAGAGTATAGTAAAGAGCCTTGTTGATGCAGTCGAGGCATTAGCTCAAGTACACATACAAAGGGCATAAGAACAAGGCAAAGCCACTCGAGTCACAGAGAAAATTCAACAACTGCAAGCAAAGACGCCAGTGTAAAGGTGAAAGCTAGCCAAGGAAGGAGCCCGAGGGGCCGACTTGGGCCACTCCTCCAATTCATGACTTAAAAGGGGTGGATGACGAGCTTGTGAGAATGGTAGAAACCAATGAGCTAAGAGTTCGCACCACACTGAAAGCTCGAAAGTAGGCCAAGACAGTGGCAAGAACCAACGATCCAAAGTTCAAGATCAGATGATCGAGGAATTGATGCAGAGGGTGTAAAGATTGGAAAAATATTCCTCAACACAGGATTAGTTGGGTCATTACAAAGGAAGGACTCCACTTTCTAGGGAAATTGAGATCGAACCTCTTCCCCATCACTTCAAGGTCCTGGCCATCCCATTGTATGATGGGAAAGGCAACCTGTATGATCACCTGGATGCCTTCAACATCTAGAAGGACCTTTAAACCAATAATTCCCTGGTCAAATGTCAAGTCTTCCTGGCTACACTTGGGGATGTGCCAAGAGCCTGGTTTAAAAGTCTTCCAGCCCATAGCATCAACAACTTGGGGGAATGTCAGGATAGATTCATTAACCAATATGGAGCCCTTAAGGAGCAGCTTGCACTATCCTCCCACTTGGCAACCATTTTCCAAAGGAAGGATGAATTGTTAAAAGACTACATCGCAAGATTTTGATATGAAGTTAACAACATAGAGAGTCCCTTCGATGGCAGTATCCGAACAGTGATCTCAGTGGGGCTCTATAGCAATGAAAAGTTATATGAAAATATATACAAGTCACTAATGAAAAGCTTGAGAGAGTTCTACGAGCGGGCCATAAAAGGAATTTGATGAAAGGAGACTTTTGATCCATAAAAGATCAGAGGACAAGGTGAAGCCAATCACTCAGTTTCTGATTGGGATGAAAAGAGGAGCTAAAGTAGAGTAGTCACACTATTGATCATGGCAGTTGAGGGAGGAGCATGGAGGCACTATATGACCCCGATAACCCCAAATGATGCTGGAGTTGTAGAAAAACAAGAGAGGCCGATATAGACTAGCCAAACCTCAAAAACTTTCTAGTTTCGGCATAGAACAACTTTGGGTTGCACTTCTAAAATGTCCAGTCACCATCTTGGCCACCCATAGACCCATCCTGAGCTGCCATCACTTGGAAAAGTGGCCAAATAGAAGAGCTTTCAAATACAGTAGTATGGCTCTATCTCAAGCTTTACTCTCACAACTCTAGCAGATAGGATAGTTTTACTAATTGTTATATACTAAAATAGGCTCGAGAGCTTGTAGCCCTGGGTGCGTTAAAAGGAACACAACAAGCTCAACAAGCTTCGCTTCACCCACTTAGAAGTGGCACAGCAAAGTGGTCCTAACCCCTTCCAGCAAGGCAGGCCCTTTCCTCGCGGGGCGATGAGGAAGCGATGCAGTGATGCAACGGAGTTATCCATATAAGTCCCTCAGAGTGACCCTGGGACCCAACGAGGAGATCACAAGAGCAGCTCGCCACTTTATGTGAGAGCACCAAACCCATTGCAGCAGATCCCGTAGCACCCCCGAGCTTAGAATTCCCACTCGAGACACCCAGCACTTCGCTTGGCCCATCTACACCAAAGCAACAAATGCTGACAGGCATAAGTCTACAGCCAACCTAGGGAGGCTCGTGATAAGTGAATAATATACCTATAAAAATGATGAATATCTCCTCTTACTTGGTTGTTAATTTGTGGTTTTTGCTTTGTTTTTACTTTAATTTTGTTAGTTTGTTCTTGGTACTGCTCCAATTTGTTGTTGTCTTTCAGGATAGTGAAAAAGGCTCCAAAAGGTAGATAAAAGGTGAAGAATGAAGCACACTTGGGTCAAGAAGAG
>JANHAO010021760.1:0-12405 GCA_026873985.1 Saraca asoca
TCAATTTATTTTGAGTGTCTCCATGCCTCAACTAGATCGAAGGTCACAGTTGGATAATGAGTTTGTTTTGAGCATCTCCACGCCTCAACGAGCCCACAACTTAACTAGTTAATGAGTTTATTTTGAGCGTCTCCATGCCTCAATGAGCCCATAGCTCAACTAGTTAATGGGTTTATTTTGAGTGTCTCCACACCTCAATAAGCCCATAGCTCAACTGGTTAATCAATTTATTTTGAGTGTCTCCATGCCTCAACTAGATCGAAGGTCACAGTTGGATAATGAGTTTGTTTTGGGCATTTCCACGCCTCAGTGAGCCCACAGCTTAACTAGTTAATGAGTTTATTTTGAGCGTCTCTACGCCTTAACTAGACCGAAAGTCACAGTTGGGTAATAGGTCACATATGTTGCTTGAAAGAGTTAACCGTATGTGAGCTGCGGAGGTTGTGAATATTTGATAGCGAAAAACAAATTAGAGAGAAGCGATGAAGAGTTACAAAAGTACAAAGCCAATTGGCAAATAGATTTCTTTCAATAGAGACAAAGGGGAGTGTTTATATTAACTTTTGAACTTAAGATACATTATCAATGTATAATTCTGACTGAGCTTGCTGGCTCTTGATCAGGATCTCGTTGAAGATGCTGAGATCACTACCCTGCAGGTCACACCACATACTCCCTTAAGTAGCTTCTTTTGATCAAGTCCTCAATTGCGTCCCTAAGGGCCTGGCAATTTGAAGTGCCATGGTTGGCTTCATTGTGATAAGTGTAGAACTCTTTTTGGTTCCTTTGCCTATAGGAATCCTTGAAGGTGCAGGCATCTCGAAGTCTTCTCTATTCCTTTTTATTAAGTATATCCTATCCTAGGAGTTTGATAGGATGCTGTATTTTGCATGATGAGTTAGGAGTTGAGGTTGCTCACCTTTGGGCCTATGGGACTTCTTCGCAGTCCGCATATTGGAGTGGTCACCTTGATCCACATTGCCCTTCTTCTGACTTTGGGTGGAGCCACATTTCTTACACTTCATTTCGGACTTTCCCGAGCTGAATGTTTCCTCCCACTTAATCTGTTTAGCACCTTGTTTATAAAATTTAGTGAGATCTTTCACTGGGGACTTGTACAGGCTTTTGTATAGCTTTCCATCTTTGCAGAGTCCTATAGAGATTGTTGCTAGCATGGTTTCTTTAGATGGATTCTCCACCATGTTGGCTTCAAGTGTGAACCTGGCAATGTAATCCTTCAGCGACTTATGTTTGCATTGAAAGATCATTGAAAATGATAGGGGGTATGAGCTGCCTCTTTAATGCTCAGTATTGATTGATGAATTTTTGCTGACACTCTTCCCAACTAGAAACTGAGTGAGCTGGAATGCTCCTGAACCAAGCCCGAGGTGCACCTCCTAGTATGGCTGAGAAAACTCAGCACTTGACTAGGGGATTGACCATTTACAAATCTATCTGAACATTAAATGTATGCAAATGGTCATAGGGATCCACGTCCTCATTATACAATGGGATTGAGGGAACTTTAAGTTTAAGAGGGAAGGGCTGAGCCTCAATCTCTTTAGAGAATGGTGATCTCTTTTCATAACAAGCTCGATCATTCAGAGCTAGAAGATGTTCCTCCTACTGGACCATTTTTTGGAACAATTCTTCAACCAGTGGGTCTTGCACCCTGGATTATTGACTGGAAGACTACTAGACCCTTTGGTCCTCATGGTTGGGAGAGCTGTGACCTGGAATTTGCTCCTGTGTGCAGTAAGCTGGGGAATTCTCTTGATTGACCTTACTTGAACACCCAGCTTACTGCTACTGGTTAACATTCCCAGGTGTTACGATCTCCATCTATCTTTGTACACCCTGAGCTTGCACTTGCACTAGCACTGTGACTACTCTAGTAAGCTCTCCCATTATATTCTCCAGCCTTTCCTGGTGTTGAAGCCAGGTTTGCATTCCATCAATGCCATTAGCAATGGTAGCAGGTTGAAAAGAGCTGGCTGGGGGCAAGCCAAAAGTAACATCTATGACAGGAGTAGTGGAGGAGTCTGTTGTGGACACATGGCCTTTCGGGGGATTAACCAATGCATTTAAAGCTCTGGTGGCTCTTCCTCTTACCATTGTAGTAGCAGAAGACAAACCAGAAAATAGACAAGTCCCCATAGATGGTGCCAAAATGTTGATGGTGAATTTTAGTTTTGTCGAAATCCAGCCAACTTGAAAAGGTTCTTTTGGGACTCGAACCATAATCTGGCTATTGATATAGAAAACAGATGTAGATGGGCAAAAGGAAGAAGAAGAACAGCATAAAACACCGGGTTTTAATATGGTTTGACCAAAACTGGGTAGTACCGGTCCCTACGTCTATGATAATATTATTGCTTCTGGAGGGATTTTTATAGAGTTTCAATACCTCAACTTAGAGTTACTTACAATGATCTCCTTCCTCCTATTTACAGAGGCTGAGAGGTTACAAATGTAATTTACATGTTGTAAATATATTACATCAAGCATTAAATATACAAGACAATATGAACTTCTGCAATTGGGCTTTTGCAGATTACTTTCTGTGAATGGGTCCTTCATGTTTGCTGAAGTTATGAGCTGATATTAGCTTGTCTGGTGCTCCACGTTGCTAACTCTTGTCTGGGCAAAATGCCTTATTTCATAGGCTGCATCTAGCTCAGGGTCGCTGTTGCATTTGATCAGTGAGGACGAACTCCACGAGCACATTTTTAGCAATACGAGTTCACGTATAGCGAGATGCGAGTTAGACTTCGCTACTTAGCAAGCTAGGACTCCCTCATTCTGTTGCTTGCACAAGTAACAACTTAATGAACTGGGCTCTTTTCCCTTGGACTTAATCTATTAGTGGGCATTTGTCAGCCTATTTCGCAATGCTGGATTTTGCCCATAACAATAGTGATCCTATCTACCCTTGTATTTTTATAAAGAAATCTGAATATAAGTTTATTATAATTGTAGTATACATTGATGATTTGAACAATATTGGAATTCATGAAAAGCTTTTAAAGGCAGTTGAATACTTGAAAAAGGAGTTTGCAATAAAAGATCTTAGAAAAACATAGTTTTGTCTTGGCCTATAGATCAAACATTTAAATGATGGAATATTTGGTCATCAATCAAATTACATCGAAATGGCCTTAAAATGATTTGACATGGATAAATCACATATATTGTTTACTCTAATGGTTGACTTGATGCTAATAAGGATCCTTTTCAACCTCCTACTAATAATGAAGAACTTCTTGGTCATGAAGTATCATATCTTAATGCAATTGATGAACTAATTATCTTGCTAATAATATAGGTCCTGAGATGGCTTTTTCAGTAAGTCTATTAGCAAGATATAATTCTTTTCCAACTAGAAGGCATTAGAATTGAATTAAATATGTATTTTGTTAACTTCAAGGAACAAGTGATATGAGATTATCTTATTTATATAAGTCTAGATTAAAACTAATTGGTTATGCAAATGCAGAATTTTTATCTGATCCAAACATGGCTTGCATTCATACTAGCTATTTATTTGCATATGGTGGTATAGCTATATCTTGGTGTTCGTTAAAACAAACTATGGTTGCTACTTCTTCAAATCATGCAGAAATAATAGCAGTTCATGACACAAATCGAGAATGTATTTGGCTAAGTTTCGATGACTCAACATATCCAAGAATCATGTGGTTTGGATTCTAACAAAGAGATTTCAACAAAATTGATGAAGATAATGCTGCTTGTATAGTTTAATTCAAAGGAGGATATATTAAAGGAGACCAAATAAAACACATTTCACTAAAACTCTTTTTCACTCGTGATCTTCAAAAGAATAATGATATTGATATTCAACAAATCTATTCTTTCAAGTGATAGTCTAATAGATTTATTCATGAAGGCACTTCCTACATCAATATTTGAAAAGTTAATACATAAGATTGGATTATGCCGACTTAAAGTTCTTAAGTAATGTTTTCAATAAGGGGAGTTAAACTCATGCTACATTCTTTTTCCTTGACAATTTTGCCCACTAGATTTTTATTGGCAAGGATTTTAGTAAGATAGATTATTTGCTATAAGAATGATGTACTGTTTTTTCTTCATTGGGATTTTTTCCTCCTTTAGATTTTTTATTAGTGAAGGTTTTAAAGATGCATATTTTTTATAAAATGGATATTCAAGGGGGTGTTATAAATATTATATTTGTTTGAATGTTAATGAAATCACTTTGATTTATCTATAAGTTATTATTAGTTAACCTAGTTGAGTTTATCTAAAATTCTGGCTTGCTCTATATATAGATAATTGTAAAAAAGATTCAATACAATTATGAATAAGAGAAAACTCCCTTCACATTATTATAATTCTTTTCATCTATCCTTCTATTATCCTAATTTTACTTTTGCAACAATAATTAAATTCATAACAAATTAGTTCCTCTAAAAACTATCCTCTATCTTTCTCCCATCCTCAAAATGTTAAAGAGTTTTTCATATACAAACAATGAATAAATTTTTAAACTTGGAATAAAAGAATATGTCTTCTTCTTCTTATTATTTTTTGTGATGATAAAAGAAAAATGTACTTTACCCACCTGTGGTATGATTCTAGTTTCAATTTACCCACCTATGATTTAGAGTGTTGTAAAGAGTCAACATGTGATTTACAACGTTAACAATTTGCCAACGTATGCTAATTTTCGATCCAAAACTAATGAATTTTATCACATGCTCCATAATTAACTTTAATTTGACCTTAATTGCAATATTATTCTGAATTTCCTCTTCCGTGTAAATTTGAATCAAAGGTAAATTATTCTTTAGGTTTTCATATTTAGGTGAAAGAGAAAATTATAAATGATGTGGGTAAAATCAAAGTCAAATTATAATTAATCAAAGAACACGTGACTGATATGTGACAGAATTCGTTAAATTTAGATAAAAAATTAGTAAAGATGAATAAAATATTAACGATACAAACTATATGCTATTTTTTAATAATATTTTAAATCACATATGGATAAATTAAAATAAAGGCTATAATAAAAATGAATAAAATGTATTTCTTTCCACCGTAAAAATAGCATTCAAAGACCAAAAGCGTGGAGGTTGTTGTATCACACAAATGGTGCGTAATGGAAAAAGATAACGTGTCATTAATCACAAAAGGCTTTTTTCCGTATCAGATTTGCGGTTTGTCACCTAATTAGATTAGGTGTTGTGATAAGAATGCAACATGTAAGTTTAGGGATTACATATGATAGTGAATTGAGGTCATTGTTTTGTCTGCTGCTTTTATTTGCTGTTTTTTTAGAAGAAGGAACCACGACTTTAAACCACTCCATTAAGAAACGGAAAAATCCAAATTAGAAACAAACACGAAGTATTACGTTGGATAGAGACTCCTATCTGTCTCTGTCTTTGCTTGATTGTTTCTGTTGTGGTAGAATGAGATTTGTATAAGCAAAGGGGAATGAACATGTTTTAAGTATATGTCATTAGGGAAAGTAGCCAGTCAATCCCTAGTTAATTAGTCCTAATCCATCACTTGCTAGAAAATAATGATGGGAATTCTTTATATGTCAGCGTAAAATATTTTCTATTGTCAGCTATTAGTTAGGATATATGAAAACGAATATAGATTTATACGTCGGTATAGATACGAATACAAGAATACATTATTTTAATAATTTTTATTATTAGTGAGAGAACTTTAATAGTTTTTTAATAACTTGATAACATATAAGTGTATGATAATATAACACTATTTTATACTAACAATGAATTAAGTGTAAATCCTTTGTAAATTATTTAATGAATTTAAATTTGATTAATTGTCAATGTAAAACTTTTTACATTGCCAATCAATAAAAAAAATGATACATTATTAGAAAAGTGAACAATTAAGAATTTTTTAATAATGATAAAGGAATTTTAATAATTTTTAAATGATGTGACAAACAACAAATAAATAAGTGATAATATAAAATTAATCACTAAAAGTGAATTAAGTTTGAATCCTTATTCAATTGATATTGGGTTTGATAAATATCTCTGCATTATCTGTATATTTTGATTTTTAATAATCATTTTACATTATTATTTAATGATACTATTGTTACACTCAAAAGTATATTATTATGTATAAAAAATCCACATTAGACTACTGATGTGCCATATTGTTTAATTCTGTACTTTGATGAAAAATATATATTTCCTTAAAAATGTTCAAAATCGTGATTATATTAGTAAGGTTAAATTACATTTTTATCCCTATGACTTTTCCATTTATCTTAGTCTGGTTTCAAAAGTTTTATTTAGTTCAATTTTTTATGGACATAACCATAACTCCTTATAAAACTTGGGCAATTTACATGAAGCGTTACTTATTTGACATAAGAACAATTAGTCCTATTAATCCTGTAAAAGATATTGTTGGTCACATTTTTTTTTTACCAAATATTTTGTCACATTTACTGTAATTAATCGGTTGACAAAATGTCAAATTTGACATATTCTCCTTGAACTGTAATTATTATTATTTAAAGAAGAAGACCTATCAGTATCAGGCAGTGGCTGCTTGGACATGGTTTCTGTGATATCATTGAAAATAAATTCAATATATAGGGCAAATATGAAGATAAGAAACAAAATAAAATCGGTGAAAATTAAAGGAAAATATGATTTTTAATTTTCACTTTTGTGCATATGATGGTGGAAGTTAGTGATGTAAAACTAAGTAAATTTGTATTATTATTGATCAATATTAGACATATTTTTAATTGTCTGCATATAAAAAGAAAAATTAAGAAAGAATTAGTGTAATTCATGTGTGAGTAATGCTACCTGCATTATTATTATTTACAACTAATTTAACAATTATTTATATAATAATTTAAATTAAACTAATTTGATCTGTTTAAAATAATGAATGGTAATTTAATTTAAATTTTGTTACATAACATAATTTGCGTATAAAATAATATAAAATTCATTGTAAGAGAAGCATTATTTTTGTTATCTGTATGGTTAGACAAGAATATCACATGTTTCACCAATTTTGATTTGACAATAGAGATATGGTTGTATGAAGAAATTGATTTAGAAACGTAAAAATTGACTGCATATTGGATAACTTACCAACTTAGGAGTTAGGAGTATTGATCACATGTTTCTTTCATTCTTGGTGTATAAAAAAAATGTAAAATAATGTTATCTTTTGGTATTAAAGGTTATAATATTTTCATAGAAATTAAAAAAATGAATTTTTTGTTAATTTTTAAATAATAAAATTATAATTTTTATGTATTTATTTCACACAAAATTCATACATGCAAAAAATATTATATAAAAAATTATAAATTTGAAGATTTTTTATTAAAATTTTTATAAAAACTTATAGACTTTTTCAAGAACGTGGTATCAAAATCTATAAAATAATATTTTCCTCTTTTTTTTTTTTGTAACTTTTGCCATGCTTTTGTAGTTTTCCATTACACAAATAGGGAAAATAACTTAATTTTTTATGTACCTAACATAAAACAAACTTCATTTTTAAAAAATATTTGATGACAAAGAAAGACAAAGAATGGCCATAAAGTTGAAAAATGCATGTAGATAAGAGCAAAGCAAAGCAGCATTAGTTGAAAAGAAACGTATCCACGTCTACACTGGCCAAAACTCAGAAACGCGTAAAGAAAGTGTGAGGGCGGAGAGGAAAATCTGGTGCGGCCGACGATGCACAACTTTTAATGTGATCGGCTGGATCTATCCAATGCCGTGAAACCAAGTAAAGTAGGTGGGCCCCGCTTGCCGATAGCTAAGTGGGCCATGTCACGTGTCTAGTCACGCATGCACTCGCTTCGCTTGCCGCGTTTTCTTCTTGTTGCTCTCCGCAAGGAAGGAAGCCGCCATAATTCATACCTGTGGGACCCACATCGGGGCCCAGGTGGGACCCTATGTTGAGCTAAAACAAATATTCTTCTCTTGTCAGCGAAACAAGATCAGGGGCGGTGATTGATGCTACAGTGGACCTAATCACACTGGATGATGATTATAAAAAGAAGCCCCAATAAATTACATTGAATAATTTTTTTAATTGTTAAATAATTATTAAATATTTGGGATAATAGTTTCCAAAAGAATATAACAACAATCAACAATTCAACATGCGCTTCCGTCTGTTTCTTCCCACACACTTGGAAAGGTGTGACCTTCAAATTTCTATTTTACCCCCTCTTTTTCCTTTTTTATAAAAAAAAATCCTCTCTAGAAATTATATTTCCATGACTCATTAAGAAAAGAGCATACTTTTTAAATCCAAAATTATCAGTCCCTAAGTTGAAAAATGATGGAGTAATTCTAAATTTTAAATATCATTTGTATTTTTATGTCTATTTCCTTGTTGTCTGATTATTGAAATAGCATTAAATAAATATTTAAAAGAAAAATAGCGTTGGCTCGTTAATATCATTAATTATTTGACCATAAAAATGCAGAGTTAAGTTTGTGAAATAATGATAATCTAATACTTGTAAAATATACACCCGCCACTTTATTTATGAGTCTTTAATTAGCATTATGTAATTTTTAATATAATAGATATATTTCAAGAGAATATGTCACTAACATTTTTCAAACTTATACTTTTAATTTGTGTGAGAATATCTGAATAACAAGTCAAATTCATGTGTTGTAAATTATCAACATATATCAAAGTTATAGCCTTTTTATTTAAAGTAATTTCTGTATTAGCATTTCGATGAAAAAGAAAATTGGCATGTTTGGAAAAGGCTATTTTCGTCAATTGGACTATACATATCACATAATAAGTGGATTTTTTTTTAAAAAAAATTAAAGTTAAGAAATAACACTAATCACATAAAAGGAAAAAAAAATAAAAAAAGACAAAGCAAGTGGTAGAAGCAAAAGTCTAATAATTTGTTGGTTGGCTCAGTGACTATGCTTTGCTTAATTCAGTGGAATTAGACAAAGTAGGAAAAAAAAAAGGGATTTAACTAAAGTGCTTTTTGATTAGATCACGCCCGCCATTTTCGTTCCTCTTACCATTTCATCAATCTTCCTCAGTACCCCACACCATGTGACTCTCTCTCCCTCCTTCCTCCCCCCCTCTCTTTCTTTCTCCTCTCTTACTGTTCATATAAATCTCTCTATAAAGTTCCTCCATTTAGTTAGAACTTTAACAAACGATATGCTTAATTGATTCCAACACTCAATCCAGATGCCCCTTTTGTATTAGCTAATTTGTTAACGAAGATTTTGTTTGGACTAATGGGTTGGCCGCATTTGCGGTGAACACCTTCTTGCTCACAAGCCTCAGTAATGGCCGTTATCTCTCACGTGTTTTCGTCATTCTTCTTCATCTTCATCGTATTGGCGTCTCTGAGCCCCACTTCAGCTTTATCTGCAACTGGGTCGACCAGAAATGAGACAAAATTTACACTAGGTTCGTCTAGCATGTGTTTACAACTTGATCATTGATGACATTCTATTCATTCATTGTGACTGTGCTTCTCATTGATGGTGGCGGTGATGGGTTGGGTGTAGATCTTAATTTTCTTCCTCTTGTTTGGTTGCTCGGAAAGCTGAGGAAATTGGAAGGATGATCAAGCTTGTGAATTTTGGCTTCATTTCATCTGGGTTTTTCGAGAAATAGACCATATGAGCTGAATTAAGCTCGGATAGTCTTCAACCGGATTTTCCTTATGGCTTTCACAAAATCTGATACTTGATATCTTCCATTATAATACACTTTTAGCAACTAAACAAGGGATGATTCGTTTTCATTCTATAACAACGTAACTTGTGAACTCAGCTTGAGTTAACCTTCCTAGAGTAATTAGTTTTTGCGGTTTTAAAATAACCAAAACTTCATGTAATTTTGTATGTTCAGAACTTCTTTATGTTTTCAGGAGAAGAGAATTTTGGTCCTTGGGAGAATGCTGTTATTCAAGGAGCTCTAGCCCCGGGTCCTGGGGCTGATTCTCATGAGGGTACTCTTGTGCTGGCGGCAAACAGGACGAAAAGGCCCGACATTCTTCGTGGATTTCAACGTTATCAAGATGGTTGGGACATTTCTAATCAACATTATTGGGCTGTAAGTACTAAGTGCTGTAATTCCCTCTTCATTATGTTCTGAATGATGATTTAATCTGTTGTCAATTGCCTAGTCCATAACTATAAGTGGAATTCTGGCTTCTTGCCTTAGTTGTTCCTGTGATTTCTCCAGCGCTTTGGTCAATTCGACTGAAATGGAGAATGCTTTGGTGGAACATGCTTTATCTGTTTTTGTGCTGTCTATGTTGTTGGAGTGGCGTATGTTTTCTTATTGACTAATTTCTGCAAGAGACAGGCCTAGGAGTGGGGAAGCGTATCATTTAGTCTATTATGACATAATTAATATGAATATTTGGCCCTGGCTATAATGACAGTGTGTGAAATTTCTGGATGCATGAAATCCGGGCAACGCATGAATTTTGGTACTACAGAAATGGGCTGAATGAGTGGTGTTTTTATTAATATTGTTATTAAATTCTACATGCAATCTGTATTTTAAACAGCTCACAACTCAATTATTTACTTCAATTGATTGACCTTTAACCTTCTTGTATGCAGTCGATTGGATTCACCGGTGCAGCTGGTTTTGTTCTTGCTGTCCTGTGGTTTATTTCATTTGGTTTGGCCCTTTCGATTCACCTATGCTGTGGATGGAGTATCAACATCAAGGACAAAGGATCAAATCATCCACAGAGAATTTGTCTTGTACTGCTTATTGTATTCACCAGCGCTGTAGCGTAATACTTCTGAGCTTTATTTTGACGTTTTCTTTCCTACACATTCCCTCTTTTTTTCCCTTTTCATCATAACTATACAACATTGGTTTAGTGTTTTTCTTCGTAATTTTTCCCTAATGTAATTTATCTGTTCTCACTATTTTTTTACCAAATAATCTTTCATTTTTATATTATGCATTGTCTTTAGTATAAGTTTATGAGTAAATACCAATCTGGATGATACTGTGATGATCATACTTGGTAAGCTGAATTTGTGTATTTTGTTGCTAACTAAAATTTTCCATGCGTTATAAATTTACTATGAGCATTTGTATCTGAAAAGAAATGTCCGCTTTGATTTTGGCCTGAGAACAGAACGCAGATCCGGCGACATGTTATTTTGGTTGGTTATTCGTTTTTTAAAACCCCAGTACCCTTCCAGTTTCAATTGTAGGAATTATTGATTAGTAATGGTCCAGAATGTGGGCTATGAAGATTGATGTGTGTATATATATATATATGATTTTTGACTTTCCAAAACTGATGCATTCATGCTTTCATCGTTACTCTTGCCTCTTGCTAATATGCCCTGAGCTCAAAATCATGCAGGACTGGATGTATCCTCCTCTCTGTCGGGCAAGATAAGTTTCATGGAGAGGCATTGCACACTCTTCATTATGTTGTCAATCAGTCAGACTATACGGTGCAGACTCTGAAAAATGTCACAGAGTATCTCTCTCTTGCAAAGACTATCAGTGTTGCCCAGATGTTTCTTCCATCAAATATTATGGACAATATTGACAATTTGAATATGGATCTAAATACTGCAGCGGATACACTGTCCTATACGACAAATGAAAATTCTGTAAAAATAAAGAGAGTATTTAATGATGTGTATGTAATCATAAACTCGGTACTATGTTTATCCTAGAATTTAATGCTTGTATCTACAATGCTAAACTTTCTGTCCATTTTTATAGGCGTTTGGCTTTGATTGCTGTTGCAGCTGTGATGCTTCTGCTGGCTGTGATTGGACTCTGTATGTAGTCAATATAATATGCTTAATAAATTGAGCTAATGTTTGTTTTTATATTCCTAGAACTTTTGTTTTATACTGACTAATATATCATTCTGCAGTCTTGTCTATCCTTGGTCATCAACATGCAATTCTTATGTAAGTTCTTGTTGCTTATGGTTTGTTTAAATTGTTTTAGCTCACCCTGCTGAAATATACCTGAAGGAACCGAAGATTTGATTTAAAACTGTTATTGCAGATTTGTGATCAGTGGATGGTTACTGGTGGCGATCACATTCATTCTTTGTGGAGTATTCATGATCCTTGATAAGTAAGCCATTTGATGTTGCTTAGGGATTTCTGGTTAATATTTTATCTAAGTAGGAACTGTGATCTTTATTTATATATCAGCTCCTGGGCCCTGACATGATTAAAATACTTCTATTTCAGTGCAATTTCTGACACGTGTATGGCTATGGAAGAATGGGTACAGAATCCTCGTGCAGAATCAGCTCTTAGCAACATCCTTCCATGTGTTGATCAAAGAACCACAAACAAGACACTTTATCAGAGCAAACAAGTGGTCACC
>JANHAO010021761.1:0-12404 GCA_026873985.1 Saraca asoca
CTCTCTCTTCTGTTTCTATCTCACATGGCAACTACCAAAAGGGAGGGTTGGGAACGGGAACAAGTTTCAGAAGCACCCATACGACGTCGCATGATTGCCAAATTGTTTTCCTCTGTGAATCGCTTGAATTGTGTGACTCGTACGATTTCAGCACGACTCGTACGATCCTAGCGATTCATATACTGATTCTAGCACCACTCCGATTCTTTTCTACGATCTGCATCGTTTTGGCTTGGAATCGGATCGAACCACACGATTCGAATCGCAAATCGTACGATTTCTATAACTATAAGGGCAAAATTGAGTTGATCAGTTTGTGATGCAAAACTTCAATTTAGGCCTTCCATAGTCTACTTTCTACAAATGAAAATTTGAAAATAAAATAAAAACGAATAGCTCAATATACCATGTAATTGCATACATTGTCAATCATTAAGATGTAGAGTAGAGCCAGTGACATTCAAATTAAGTACAAACAGATCTATGGAAGCAGCAATGGCACCGATTGAATAGAAGGATGAAAAACAAAATTGCACGCAGGAATTAAGAAAGTAAAATAGCTGCATGGTTGCATAATTATGCTGATGTGACTAAGTAAATACTTAAATAAACTATGAAGTAGCTCAAAAGAAGGGAAAAAAAGGTCAACAACAAATGGTGCATGCACCAGATAAACGACTAAGAAAAAAAAATTGAAGATGATGATAGAAGTTGAGAAAAACAATTAACTCAATCCCAAAAAACATACATTTAAGATCTCCAAGTTTCACCATCTATCAGTTTACATTGACCATAGGAGATTTATTGTCAGTATTCAGTTTTATTTTTTGACAGAAAGAGGATGGGTGGTCTCCAATTTTAATTACTTAAAGCCCACTAAAACCTACTGATTCTTTTACAAAGGGCAGAAGACCTTCACCAAGTTAGATATGTGATTCTACAATAAGGTTACAATCTTCCTCCACATATGGCACAGAAGCCAAAAAAAATTCAACCAATATGCATGCCACACTACCACTCCGTGTATCAAGCAAATATATAAAGAACTTGTTATACTCATAGGCTCACCATCAGACAATAAGGGATCTGGGCTTGACACAAAGAAAAGATGCTCTCAGTAAAAACACTTCCACGATGGTTACATGCATCACATAATGTGCTCAGTAACGAGAAAGCTGAGTAGTCATAAACTTTTTTGCCTGATGAATAAAATTTTGTTTAATGACACAAGGTGTAGTGCAGAGATCAACTTATAGTCACAAAGTCTAGATTACTGCAATCAGAACCCCTTTCTCCACAGAAACTTCGCTCCTGTGCCAATGGATTTTTGCTACTTGGTGATTAATACTTGCTTGATGAGTAACAAAATTCGCACCTTGAGACATAATCTAACTAGACATGCAAATCAAGTTCAAATACCCATCTAATTATATAGCTACTTGTTGGGGTAATTTTATCTTTTATGCAGTAAAAATAACTACATTTGTGCTTGTAATTAACACTTATCTACTTATCTGCAAGTCAAATGTCTTTTACTTTCTTTTTTGCTTCACAGTATCTAACCATGCAACAAGTGATTTTCTTTGAATATACAAAAATCAAATCAATGCAAAATTTGTTGTCTAGCCACGGGGAAAAGAAACATGACCTTGTGATCAAATAAAACAAAAGGAAGCTTAACATGAGACACCCTCTTACAGCCCAAAAATTCTATCAATCAAATTTGTAAATAGGGTCCAAATAACAATATTCCCATATGACATAAATAACTTCTCCTTGATTTTTACTGTATACAAACAAGTTTCTTTAAGAAGTCTGCCTCTAAGTTCTTGACTGCTATGACTTATGATTATGTGCTTTATTTCTATTGTCCAAAGAAAGTTCAAAACCCCAGAACAAAGAGATTTAATCTAGCCGTTAGCTTTTACATCACGGTGCAAACTATCATTAGGTTCAACCTGAGCTACAACTGTCTTGACTGCTTGGTCAGTGGTCACTAATTAGTTGAACCTTCAACATTTTTTCTGGACTTTCTTCCCTTGTAACTTGAACTCATGTATGGTCAGCCTCATGCTGTTGCACCAGATTTTGTGTACTGTATAAAAATCTAGTAAAATATGACCAGACCAAAAGACATAAGAAACTACGAAAATTATTCAATTAAGGAAATAATTTTTCCATATCTTCTACTTTCCATATGGCAAATCCTATTTTCAAGTAGAGTCTCTAATAGATTGTCAATGAAACTGTCAAATTTACAGCCTTTTCCATTCTTGTTGTCAAATAAGTGTAGGTTGTAGTCATGCATAATCTCAACACAGTATTTGCGTCATGGTGAGAGTGGGACAAAATGACAAGCATTACTATACTCGAAGCTTAATCCCAAACAATGGATTTACAACATTCCCCCTCCAAAAGCAATCGGATCTGCAATGTTTATTCATTAACACTTATCTTATTCAATGCTACATCAATCTTTGGAAGTGCCTTTGTGGACCACTTTTACCTGGCACTAGTACTAGATCACAAATAGGAAGCCAATCTTTAGCTGTTGACAACTATATCACATTTGATATTGTACCGAAGTGACAATCTTCCAGGGATGGCTTCAAAGACTATCTTTAGGTTGTTTCAATCCTATGTTAAAGACTTAACATAAGAGCCAGATGAAAAGGAAAAACAAAATGCAGCTAAACATACCAATATTACAGTTCACCACAATTTTAGGCATACCAAACTCAAAAAAAGACTAGTGAACAGTAAAAACTATAAATGCTTGAGATCAATCAAGAATGAAAGATTGAATTCAAAACATGAATATCTTTTTATTGAAAGACAAACAATTCATACCTAGGGATCAAAAGCAGGAAGAAATAATCAGCTGCTGCTATGTTTTCTCTGCTTGAGTAAGATGCCCCATCTCTTCTGGAAGGTTATTTGCACTCGTCATACTCCACCAAAATTTGCCACGATCACTAGGTTTTCCTTCATTCTTTCTGCCCTCAGTATCCTTTCTTTCTGACTGTGCTTCAGATGAACCAGGATTTTCTGTCAAGAACTGTTCCCAGAATACATCATTAACACCAGCGGCTGCAGTGGTTGTCCCCACAGGTTGCTCTTTTGATGTGGCAGGCTCAGAGTTCATGTCAATTCCAGGAGACTTAGGCCGAACTTCAACATCTAGTTGCACACAGGATATTGATGGACTATCACCACAACTTGTAGATTCATCAAAATCCATGTTTGAAGTACTTTGAACTATAGTGTCACCAACATATGCAATATTCTCCCAAAATACCAGGGATGATTCCAGCTGATCCAATCGTTCCATATTTGGTTTGAAAACAGAGCAACTCTCTGCGTTCTCTCTAGGAAGCATCTGGGATGTTCCCATCGCATCTTCAATGCTAGCTTCATCACAAAAGTAACCACTTCTTGGCAATCTTCGTTTTCTATCCAGGGTTTCTGACAGTGGCATGAGATTTAAGGCAATCTCAGGCTGCTGTAACACTTGAGATATAGAAGAGACCATTGTTTGTTGCTTTTGTTCCAACAGATTCAGCCGTTCCTTTGAGCATTGTATTTGTATCTCATACACTTGCCATTCCTCTTCATGTCTCTCTAACTCTGAAATAAGTCGTTCTTTCTCATTTTTAAGCCTCTCTATTTCGTCTTTTAAATTCTGCCTTTCTAATTCAGTTAAGGGAGAAGCTCCCTGTCCTTGGACATTCTGTAAAGAATGGCTATGAACCGGTTTCCGTCTATGTATATTCTTCAAAAGATGTGATTGACCTCTTACAAAATCTTCATTTGCAAATTCCCATTGTTCTGGGTCGATTTTTCTAAAACCCTGTTCACAACAAAACCATAACTCAAGTTTAAGCAATCCAATTTAAAACCAAGAGAAGAAAATAAATGCAAAACAGACTTTCACATTAAAAAGATCGAATTTGCTTACATATGTATTCAGCTGTCTGATGAAGCTTGAGAAATTATTGTGCTTAAAGAACTTCGGCAATAAATCCCTTGCAAAATCTGGCGGATTCCATACTATGAAACTTCTATTACTGGCACTCCAGGAAACAATCGAATCAGTGGAAGGATCATCCACCATCTCGTAAGTCTTCACCAAAAAAGGCGGCAGAGCGCTCGAACTGCCCTGAGCTTCATCCATCAGGAACTCCAATCCCAGTGATAAACTTTCAACTCCCAAGTTCAAAATCAAATACTTGACAATAAGCCAACCTAGGTAACTTATTCAGTCCTCACCTAGCGAGAACAATTAAATCCTCAATCTCCTGAATATATTGGAGCATCCCAGAAACACAGTTGAACCCTCAAATTCTTTCTCAGACCAAGACAGACCACGATATAACGTTTTCTAGCCAGAATAAGCCGAACTCGGTGTTTCATCAAACCCACCTTTGCTTAATCATATATAGTAATAATTACAAAAACCGAAAAATTCAGACAAACCTTCAATTTCTTCCAAAGTTTCAAAATTCAATCCAGCAAATCCTGCTCTGGAAGCCAAATTGCAAGCACAAACCTCAAGCTGTAGAAGGGATTACACATAAAATTCAGCTCAAAGCATACGCCACCAACCAAATTGTAAAACACAAAAGCATAGAGGTTTTCAGCTGGTTTATTACCTACATGTATATACTAAATTAAGCAAAACTTACTTTCTGTCAAAACATGCAAAAACCCCATCAATTGGGACCGGTTGTCAACAACACCACCAGGTTGATTATGGAAAAAGATATAAAATTCTTTTGAATTATATGGGAAAAAAAAAAGGCTGGCAGCCAAAGAAACAATAATTGGATAAATTAATTCAAGTTTCTGTTCCTTGCACCTCAGAAAATGAGACAGAGAAATCAGAGAGAGAGCGAGAGAGGTTGCAGAGAAAGTAGGACTCTTTTTGTTTCTTGATGCTTCGAATTTTTGGGATCCTCCACTTTCAACCGCGTAGAGAATTTTCTTCCTGCTGTTGATATGAAATTTTGATTAAAAAAATAGAAATATCAAGAAACTTTTGACTCTTTGACCCTCGAAATTTCTAACAAAATTAATGGAGCAATAACTTGTCAAATGCACAAGAGAATTAGACTTCCTCTGATATGTCTGGAAGATTTAAAAAAAAAACAGACATTTTATTTAGTTGTATAAAAATAATGTATAATATTATAATAATAGGAGAAAATAATTTTCTTTCTACTTAATATTAAATAAATAAAAAATTTCAATTATTTTAATGTTTTATAACTATAACATAAATATACAAAATTATTCTTCAAAAAAAATAATTTTCACCATAACATTGAGACCCTTAATGTTTCGATCCTCCACTTTAGAATTAAGAAACTTCGGCCTCATTTGGTACAAAACTGGCTAACTATTGTATTATGACTCATATTATGTTTGATACTTTCAAAATAGATTAAAAATATTTTATTACATGTTAAATTTTATATTAGACTATTCACTTCATAGAAGAGACTAAAGATAGGATAGCGTTACTAAATTACTAAAATTAAAAATAATTTTATTCTCTCATATTTCTCTTGTTAAGATAAATTTTAAATTATTAAAATTAAAAAAAAATTATGATCATTTCTTTCTCTCTCTCATTTTGTAATTTTTTTTTAAGATTTTATACTTGGCATTTGTTAAAATTTATATGCTTGAATTGATTTTTTATAAATTTTTTACTATTACGTTATACATACATACGCACAAACATATGCATGTGTATATATTGATTAAACATGTTATACTATTTTGTTATTATAATGTAAAATTTTAATTTATATTATTATATATATTTTTTTAAAAATTAATTATTAAAAGACATTTTTGTTTAGTTATGTGCTTTAAATTTATTTAGGATAATTTTATCGATCCTTAATATTTAAGAGCATTTTTTTTATCAAATTATTGATTTTTTAAACTTGTACATTTTTTAATAACATGACAATAAATAAAAGATATAATAATTTTATACAAGCATTTATCTAATGTAATAATAAACTAAATATAATATAGTATACTTGATTATCTTCTATATATATATATACTATTTTATTCAATAATTTTTATCTTATATTATGTGATGTGTGAAATGAAATCTTATGTCCTCAAAAAATGATAAATAGGAAAAGTAGATAATATATTGAAAAAAAAAGGGGGATTGTTAAAAAAGAAATCAATATAAGTATGTAAACTAAAATTACAATGCGAATTTAATAAAATAAAACTGAACTAGAGACAATAATTCCAGTGACATTTATTTTTCTTTTTTTTTTAATATTCATGAGGTACTATTTTGATATTGAGAAGCAATAATATATGTTTCTATAGACAATATTATTCTCCTATTAGCCCTTTTTTTTTTTCCTAAACAAAAGGATACATCTCTATCCTCAAAAAGGCTTGACAAATCACTAAACAAATAAAAATGTTCTTGTCATAATAATAATTGAAGAAATAAGATTATCAAACCCTTTTTTTTTTGTTGTAACAAGATAACTTATATTTATTTGTAAGAGAAAAGGCATAATAGAAGAAATGACTGTAATAATTTTTGTAAAAAAAGAAACCACATTTAAAAAGATAAAATTTGATATATATTTGAAAATTTTATAAATTTTAACATAAAAACTATAATTTTATATACATAAAATTCTTTATTTATTTTTGTACAAATACTTACAATTTTATATGAAATTATAGAAAATCATCTCTAACAAATAAAGTTGTATAAGAAATAATTATAATTTTTATATGAAAATTATAACTTTGAATTAATTAATGAAAGGGCATTGACGGATGCATTGGCGGCTTAATGCGAGACAATACATATGTCTCTATCACTTAGTTAATTAAACTCTTTCATTTTGTATTTTTTCCAAGTTATTTGGTTGTCATCTGCTTGAGGCTGACGTGGAGCTGAGATGTCTGCTTCTGGATACATGGGATTTGGCCCTCTCCTATTTTGGATTAGTCATCAAAATAATATAATAATAATAATTATTGTCCGGAAGGGAAAGACCTTTCTCACATTTCATGCAGAGAGAGAAACAACTAAGATAGGCAACTTTGATCTTCAAAATAAACACGTGTCCTTAATATATGTGGTTTGGTATTTTGAATGATGATAGAAATTATTATAATCCAATGATATTGATCTTTGTTGATTTTTTATGATTAAACTATAGATTTTAAGGATTTTGCTTATTTTAAAAGGTAAGTAAATTATCATTTTTATTGATAAAAATGTTAAAAGAATGAATAACTATAATTTTAAAATTTAATTTTTAATTATATATTGTTGATGTTAGATTTTGATTGCGCTCTAAACTCCGATCACTAGGGAGATTCTTACGAGATCTCGAGCCTGTATCTGATTCAACCCTAACAGAATAACGGAATAAACAAGAATCAAAGAGAAAGTAGGGATGAAGACACAAGGTTTAGCGTGGTTTGGCCAAATTCGGATGGCACCGGACCATATGCCTACGGCAGAGCTTTTATTGGTATATTGAAAGTAGTTTACAAAGTGTCTGCTTACAGAGTTGTTGTCTCTCTTTTTCCTTTCAACAAGGCAATCCTATTTATAGAGGAATGAGGGAGTAACATGCATTATAATTACAAATTACAGTAGTATTACATCAAACTATAAATGGAAAAGACAATGAAAGGTTCAATTCGGCTGTTGTAGAGTGTAGATTGTGAGGTGGGGCCCTCCTGTTGGTCATAGACTTTAGCTTGTAGCCATGGCCTGGTGTTGTCCTCGCCGTACAGAAAGTCCAGTACCTCTTTGCCAGGATTTTGGACTCAAGGGACCAGCGAAGCAATGAAATGGCGAACTTAGTGCTATTGCAAAGGGGGTTAGGCTGTCTTTATGACTATCCTGCTGAGCCACTATTCAGCGAGACGTGACTTGCTATGACAAAGCTCGTTGGGGGAAGAGCTTGCTGGGATGCTCCTGATGAACCTGAGTCCACTGCTTCCTTCTAGGCCGATTCTCGTATACAACATATATCAATTATTATAATGATTTATTTTATTTTTTAAAATATATTTTACACTTTATAAAAGTTAAATCCTGATTTTACCCAAGGAGAACTATGTTATGATCATAGGGTGAAAATGAATTTATAAAAGATAATTAAACTTAAAAAAGAAGCAACTTATGCATAAAGTAAAAATGTTTCCCAATATATGTTAGCCCATGTCATAAATGCATATTTGGTGTAACTTTTAATGTCCTATAATTAAAGTTTGAGTTCGTAATTAATTATTTCATTTTTTTTATGTATCTGGTTAGGTTGAAGGTGTGTCTTAATTAATTGGATTATGATTGAATCAAAAGTTGCATGGAGTCAATTACTTTTCTTCCAAGTTTGTCTTATAAAAGATTCTTCAAAATTAATTACGAGCCTTCATTTAAGCCATTAAAATCTATATCAAATATATACAGGTTAATTTATTTTATTAATTACTTGATTTTTGTAATATTTGATATCTTTAGAAGATTTTATCTTCTTTTGTGTTTAAGTTTGATCCTTACTATTTATGTGAGTATAATAACTTAATCACATTTATACTATCACCAAGAAAATAAAAATAAATATAATTTACGTAAATTTTATGCTTTAAAAGATGCATGTCAAAATACTTAAAAAAGAAAAAGATTTCCTATAATCAAATGATTCACACACTGTTTGAAAAATAAAAAGGAAAAACCAAAATAACAGAAGAATTTAACTACTTTAAAATATAAGATGTATTTTAAAAAATAAAATAAATATTATAATTATTATTAAAAAATTAAAAATTCAGAATTTAATAAATAATAAATAATTAAAAAATAATTTTTAAATTTATAATTATTATTTTTTTAATTTTTTCACTGTGATAATTAAATTATGCACTTTCAAATCCCATGTTGTAATTCTTTAGGCCGTAAATAATACTCTATGTTGACCAAACAACAGCAAAAACCCAAAACTCAAGGAAATGGACAAAGTTGTTTGAACATAACTTGGCCCATTAGTGATGTGGATCAAAAACGAGAAATGCTCCGTACTCTTTGTAATTGTATCGTCCACGCTTTCTATTGATTAATAAAGTTCAGAGTTTCGCGATTTACAAGGAAAGCAAATGTTTTATGTTTTTTTTTTTAATAAATGTTATAGAATTGAAAAGAAAAATGCGCAAAATAATCGAGAGTATACAAGGGATGTGCTTCCATTCCCAGGTGGGTTTAAACCAGAAAACATAATAATATTTTATCGAAACAAAGACATATTACATGAATTGATACGCTTTTTATTGAAAAAAAAAGATTTATTTTAAAAATTGTGTTTAATTATATCTTTTTTAATAACAAATTTGAGTATTATAATAAATAATTATATATATACTTATATTTATAGGCACATACTTTGATTCCAAAATTTTCTTATTTCCTAATTTGAAGTTCTATAGGTCTAATAGCAGTGTCAGTGTACTTGTAAGGAAGCTTTTAAATAAGTCAAATGATTAGATCGAGTCGAAATTTTGGCATGATGTTGACGAGGAGGCCAAGCTCTCCTTCCTGCAAATATGAATTCCTTCCGTTTCTTTTGGAAGATTGAAGATGTGAATATGAGCAAGATAATTATAAATTGGGGGTGTAAAGGAAAGTTGTAATCTGGTGGGGTACAAGGAAAATTCAATTTAAAATATTAATTGATGCTATGTTTATAATAATTATTATATGTATATTAATGTATCATCATCTATCCTAAGATGAAGGGTCTTATGTCTTTAAATATGAGATAAGCTCCTAAAATTTGTCATACATATACGTTTTATATATAAGGGTCTCGAGTAATCTTATTACATATTATCCCTCCCCCTCATATAGAAATGATCCACCCATGCAACTCTACTTATTACTCTTAAGCATTCTATGGAAGGAGACATCCTATGAAAGGAAGACCCTCTCTACTTTTAAGGGAGCACTCCCTCACTCATCTCTCTCTCTCTCTCTCTCTCTCTCTCTCTTTATATCCATACATCCAAGGGCGGATCCAGCATCTCTCTCTCTCTCTTTATATCCATACATCCAGGGGCGGATCCAGCATGGGCCCAATGCCCCCACTCAAGTTTTTCAAAAAATATATTATAATATTAAAAATTTTTTTTTGATAGAAGGATTAAATTAAAAATTCAACAGGGACTAAATTGAAAAAAGTCTTTAAAAATGGGTCTTAGTGAAAAAAAATAAAAAATTTTGAACTAAATTATAAATTTTCTTATTTTGGATCCGGGCCAGCGCCCACTGGTCCAGATTCCTGCGTCCGCCCATGCATACATCATTCTCCATTAAAGCTTCCTCGCCTACGAATATCTTATATACTCTAATTATAACACATTTTTAATCTTTTCAATAAATAAAAATCCATTGTCAACATTAATAGTTTACAATATCTTAAAATTTGATTAAAATCAGATTTTTATTGCATGCAAATCTCACAAAAATAAAAAATGAATAACGAAATTAATAATTAACTTTCATTTATTAAAAATCATTTACTACGTAGAAATAAGAAAACTTATTATATAAGAAATTCTCTCCTCCCACTTCCTCATTAAACCATCTCGCTTTCTCCCTCTCTTTAATTCGTCCTAAACCATCTCATCATTTAGATGAAGACTTTTCAAACATATTGATACATTCATCACTACCATTATTCATTTGTAAAATCTGGAGATACACGGCCTCCTTATATTACCAAAATAAATAAATAAAATTAAAAATTAAAAATTAAAATTTTTGTCATTCACTAGGAAATAATTTGACAGCCTCAATCTAATAATTACATTAACAGCCTCAATCTCAAACCCTATAACAGTTCCACTAACTCAACATCTCAAGTCCACATTCTTGATAATAAGATCAACAACATTGTTCAGATGACTGCATTTTGTACGCTGTTATTCCATCTGTCTAATTGAAACAGAGTAGCAAGTAGCAACCGTAGACCACAACAATGATAATTTTAAGGTACTACCCTAATAATCAGGAATGGAAGAAAAGCGGTATCCTTTGGCGCCCCGCCATGCATAATATGCAATACGAGTCTCATAAAAGCCTGCGTTCGGAAGACAATAAATAATGTTAAGGGTTCTCTCAACAAAAGCTCCCAAGCACAGCAGAAGCAGATCTCTAAAGGGAGCGTACATACAAAAACAAATTATGGATTGTTGTAACATTGCAGGTGCATTGGGGACAAAGAAAGTAAAACAAGAGAAAGCTCCAAAACATACGACTAAATGCAAAAAAATATGAAATTATACAAACCAGCATCATAGTCAAAGAAACAGGATTGAAAGAAATGATTATGCTAACACTGATACCAGACCATCCAGAGTAAATGCAAACTATTTCTGCCTCAGCTACCAAATGATCTAGAAATTGAATTTTGCATCAATGCACTGAAGTCAAGCAGCCCATACTCCATATACAATTGATCAGAAAGTAGCCTGAATGTATTTAATTTAATATACAATACAGGAAGGAATGCCAAGCAAGTAATAACAACCAAATCTTAGATAAAATCTGCTAAGTTATCTCCAGCAATATGATTCTAGAGAATTAAACAATTATAGCCACTAAATCACGAGCTGCATTTAAAATAAGAAAAATAATTTGATATATACATACTAACCAGAAACAATTAAGCAGCGTCGCGACAGAGGAACACCTTTCCCATTGCCATAATAATATGGTGAGATTAAGAAAGTGTGGCACCATGCAAGTGTCAAGTTGATGGGCTAAGGCATCACAGTAATGATTTTTAGCTGGACCCCTATCTTAATTAACAAAAATAACATTGAGAGCACTTCTAAGACGGCAATTTACAGCTAAAACCGCATAGGAAAATACACCCTTCATGGCTGCCTGATGATTGTTCCTTTCTCAATGATAACAACTAATAACTAATAGGACAAGAAATTTGTGTTTGTGGAAATATAGTTGCAATCATTGGTCTTCCCCCACTTTTAGACACATAGATTATGCATCAGAATGCTTTTGCAAATCTCAATGTTAATTTTCATCACCAAAGGATTCGTTAATAAAATTCCTTGCTTTGCCCAGGATCGTTTTACAAAAACATGTGTCTGATGAACACAGAAGACATAAACCTTTGTGCGTTAAATAAGTACAATGAAATGCTCATACAATTAAAAAATTCCTGGCAAAAAGAGCTAAGGAGGATGATTACAACGATCCATGTTCCGGACACAGAGAACAAAGAAAAATGATCAAATTGTAGAAATGTGGTGGCACATAGCATCATCTAATTACTTGAACAAGCATCAAGAGGACCTGAGCGAGCCACTCCATA
>JANHAO010021762.1:0-12417 GCA_026873985.1 Saraca asoca
TAGCACAGATCTTAAAGGGTTTAAATTGATCTAAACCATGAAAGTAGGCTTTTAGGTTGAGAGTAAATACTATTATTAGATCTTGGAAGAGGCTAGTAATGAATGTAGGCTAAACTATCCCCAATATCATAGGATTTTTAATATTTGAATTTAGTTTATTTATTTATTACAATTTCCTTTTATTATTTCTCTTTATTATTTGCAGCACTTTCATATGATTTAGGCAATTTAGATTGTAAAACTCTAGTAGTTGGTACATAAATCTCTGTGGGATTTGACACCTATTCGCTAGTACTAGCTATAACTACGCCATGTGCTTGTGAAATAAACATCCATCAAGCAAGATAACACAAAAACAATAGGAAAATCTCAGCTTTCATCAGCTTTGCACAGTGAAGGTTTCAACTAACCTATCTTGAAAACTTGCTGTAAAGTTACTATAAAATAAATTTTTTGTTCTAGGATTATTCATCACCCTCTAAATTAGAGGTGGGTAGCTTGGCTTAAGCTGGATCACCGTTAATGAGCTTATTGAAGTTATTGGTTGAACCAGCTAAAGCAGAGGGAGATGAGCTATCGAGAGCTACCAAAAGGAAAAACCTATTAGAGAGGAAGGATGCTGACTAGCTAGTCGTGGCCAGATGTCGATTGGTTGAAGAGGACAAAGTCACCGATGATTGTAGCGGCTTGGAGCTCACATGGGTTACTGGGCATTTGACTAGAGAAGCGACATCTTATAGAATAGGAAAGTGCTAGAGATGACACTAGACGTCCTAGCTTGTTAGAGATGGTGGCTAAAGAAAGGATGACGATTGGCTGGAGATCAGTGAAGAAGAAGACAAATGTAGAAAAGTAGGGAGAAGCTTCAGAAAAGGGAGGGCTGATCATGTGAAGAGAAAAGGGCAACTGGGGAAATTTTATAGCATATGACAAAATAGGGAAATTTACATTTCAACCCCATTAACTTTGCCACCAACTTCAATAAGACCCTCTTGAAAAAGGGAAAATTACGTTAAAGGCCTAACAAGGAATCAAAGATTTTCACTTTAGTCCCTCAATGACATTTTTTTTTGAGGTATTACAAACTCTCCCCCCAACAAAAGAATTTTCCTCGAATTTTAGGAACATAGTCATAGGAAGCAAAGGTTCATACCAACACATCACTTAAACAATTGTGGGTATCCATATATCATGAAGGACTCGGGCTCCCAAGTCATTTCCTTTTTTTTTCCATGATTCTCCTATAAAGCCATGTATCACCTTATTAGAATTCTTTTCCTTGTTGTTGTTCTTCAAAGCAAGATTACCATTCTTAGGCTTCCAATCTTCAGGTTCCTTATTAGTGTTCATAACATAGCCCCCTTGATGAAATAATATTAGTTGCCAGGATCTTTTCATTGTGCTTCATGTAATCTATGCCACCCTGGATCCAACGATGAAAACCAATTATGGTAAGTTCCACCCTATACTGAAAGTCATCACTAACTTCGACTCTAGGGATAGGTCTCAAGATTTGGTTGCCTATATTAACATATTTTCCTTTCTCCTTAAGAATCTTTGCTACTTGTAAATTAACCTTTTTTATGGCTATTCACTCCATCTTTTAACTTTGCTTCTTCGTCATGCAAAAGCTTTCTACAAATAGCTTGAAATAGGTAGTGTATCTCTCTTACTTTGTCCCGAGTCACATTCAACTCATTATCATGACTTCTAAAACTATCATGATCAATAGGAGGAACATTTACATTAAAATCAAGTGATATTGGGACTAGTTGAAATTCTTCAATATTTTCATCAAGCTTTAAGAGTCGTTCTTTTCCTAAATTAGTAGTTGACTAGTTTTTCTAGAAGCAACACCTCTTTTCTAGAACAATTTAATGGGTTTTTTTCTTGTCTTGAAAGTGACTTTAGTCTTTTCAAGATATGTAGAAAAATAAACTTTCTTTCCCTTGCTTGGTTTTGTACCCTCGATCTAAAAAGGTTTGGTTTTAGAGGAACTTTTACCAGGCTTCCAAGGACATTCTGATTCAGACATCAAGCTGAGCATAACTACCTATTTGATGTAATATCCATCACATTGGAATTTCTTTTCAACACAAGCTAGCAACTATATACTTCTAAAGGCTTTATCCAAGGACTTTGGACTCCTTGGTAGACTACTATCTCCTTTCCTGACATCTATCACACTATACAACATCATGGCTACGTACTGTAACTAGTGCTTCTAAATTTGTTTCAACCTAATGGTGATTATGTTCATAAGGAAATTTAATGCATTTTTTCTCCTTTACTCTCTAGTAGCCTTTTCATTTCTAGATATAGTCTAAATTCATCTGGCTTTTCTTCCTCTGCAGTAATTCTTTGACTTGTGTAGAACAATGCAGTGACCTTAGCTTATGTAGGATAACATAATAATAGTTCAGCTTATATAGGGAAGTTGCGTTGGTGAAGTTGGCTGAGGCTAGGGAGGTCTGATGGTTTGATCATCTAGGAGCTGTAATTGGATGGTGGGTTATGATTGATCTTGGACATCAAAGCTGTTGGTGAGAGGGAAGGACTTATAGAACTCTTTGGCACTTATTTATAGTCCCATGGGAAGCTGTTGAACAGGTGACCAAAGTAGGGTAGCCAAGAATCATAGTTTGGGGAGTACTGCAATTGGTAGGACTGGTTGGAGTAGCTGGATGCAACCCCTACATAACTGCTGAAGGAGAAAGGCCCACTCTAACAATGGAAGATTGAGATTTTGGGCAACACTAAGTACCTAGGTGAGTGTCTTGCAGCAAGATTGAACAATTAAATAGCTGGGCACTTATGCTCCTCATATAGAAGATGGTTATCCAACTCCACTGGAACTTGAGGAAGGATATGAAATGATTTTGGTACATATTTCAACATTGATACATGAAAAATAGAATGAATACCTTCTAATTTTAGAGTTGTTCGGTCAGAGAACTTATTGCCATCCAAAAAGAGCTTTTACATGCCAAAAAAGTTACCAATTGTTAGGGGTAACAAGCTAGAAAGCTAGTTATTTGATAGACTAATCTGACCAAAATTAATAGAAATGGAACCACCTTTAGGAAATTGCTTGGAGAGAAGATTCCCTTACAGCTTAGCCTGAGTAAGCATGGGAAGTCCAAAGAGGCCTTTTTAGAATTGACTTATTTAGAAAGTTATCTCCCAAAGCTATTATTGATGGTAAAATCTAGTTCAAGGAACCCAGATCTTAGTCAACACCCAGATTATGAATTGTGAGCATGTAAATAGACGAATATGGTGAGCAAAGGAAGGAAAGAGTAGAGACTAGAAGCATTTTTCTTGTGGTTTAGCTAAAGCTAGTTCAGCTCCTACATCTACGCTGATTGTATTATCATTCGTTGGGTAGTGGTTTCACTATTCAAGTGTGTCAACTTACAACATACAAACTTTCTTCTCTTTACTTTGATAGAGCTTCCCTTTTCTCCTCCAGAAGTCTCCTTATTTTTCCTCTCTTTCTCTCTCATCCTCTTCCCCCTTATAGAGGACTGACCCCTTATTTATAGAAATAGGGGAGGTTACAACAATAATTTCCTAATCTATACACTAGTTACATCATGTAGCTGTTTCGCACAAAAAATTTAGACTCTACTCAATAAGGTTTGTAAAGCTTGTAGGTGGGTGTCTTCCCTCGATAGCTGTTCCATTGGCTAAGAAGATTCACTTTTGAGTTTTGATAGGACTTGGCTATCCCTTGGGGAATGGAGGTTGCTCACCTGCTTAGAATGGTAGCCTTATAACTCATGGCACTATGAGTTACTCCTAAGCTTGAGCTCGCAGGGTGAATATCCTGGATTTGACTCATCTCTTTCGATAACCTAAGATCAATTCCACTTGGCGAGTGCAGACTTCCTATTCTAAACCTGCCTCGTGCCTCATGCTCATAATTAGTGGGTTGATGCTTCCTCTCAACAATCTTGACACCTTTAGAGCTTTACTTGGTCGGGCTCATCTTATTAGACTCACTCGAGAAAACACCCATAACATTAGCCCCTTAACTCTCAATTTGCTTTGTGGGTTAAGAGTTACAGTTTGTTAGTCTAGGAAATTGTCATTTGAATTCTCACTTCATCGAATTTCAGGCAGTTGATAAATTCTTAGATCGAATGGTTAAACGATCGAAGCTATAAAAAGTGGGATTAAACATTTGTCCTTTCACATTCTTGCATATTGGTATCTTCACTCTCCAAACTTTCGAACAGCAATTCCCGAACTCATCTCCCAACTTCGTTGATTCTTGCTCTGCCATAGTAGCGTATTGATTGTTCTTAATCAGAAACTTCTTTTTTCATTGATCATTCTGATATTTGACTTGTTTCTTCATCATGGTAAGCTTTCTCAGTCTTTTACTCTTATGGGTTTTTGGCTTAATCCCTGTCAATCTACTATCAAATGTTTTGTCTACTAATTCTCAATCTATGGATCACTATTTAGAATTTTCTTCCCCTTTAGTGATTTAGTGACCCAATCTAGTTTCATTAGCTAAATCTCTTTAGGTTTTTCGACAGTCTTAGTGTTTGTCATGGTCGCTCAGGCGTATTGTGGTTTGTTGCATAGAGAATTTTGTTGATAGTGGAATATGGTTCTGGGCCAAACTCCAGTCAACAGGTGTAGTTCTTGTACCCCAAGCTATTTTCTAATGGACCAAATGAGAAATGAAGACAATGGAGAGGAAGAAGGGCAAGGGTGAATGGTGTTTTTAACATGGTTCAGCTAAATCTGGACGGCACTAGACCCTATGTCCATGGCAGAATTTTATTAATCTGAAAGAGAAATTTACAGAGCTTTGGCTTAGCAATCTTGGCCTCTCTCCCTCCTCATTTACAGTGATCTCCTACTTTCTATTTATAGAGGGAGAGGAGGTTACAAATGTAATTCTACATGCATTAAAAGTATTACATCAAAATTAAATGTACAAGAGAGATAAAAGTCCTACAAATCTCCTACAAATCACCTTCTGCAAGTTACTCTCTATATGCAAGCCCCACATGTTGACTGGATTGGGGATTGGATGGAAGTCTTTCTGATATTTTATTTTGCTGAGCTTTTGGCCAAGCTACAAACTGAGGTTCTTGTCTTGGGGTCGCCATTGGCTTTCTTCGAGTGAGGTGAGCTTCGCTCTTGGTGAGGTAAGTTCTGGCGAGCTACTTTTGGCCTTGGGCTTCACTTGCTTCTCAACCTTGTGATTAGTGAGATGGCATGTTTCAAGCATGTTGAGCTTGTTTTTTTGCCTTTATTGGGTTTCTGCCTTTTTATTACTTGAGGCCAAATTTTTCCTATAACATAAGCCCCTAACTCTTAGTTCGCTTTGCCGACTGTGAGTTGTAATTTTCATAAGGTTTTTAGTCAAAGTCCTTGCCCTGCCACATTGTCATTTCAGCTTTTTAGTCTTTCACTTCATCTAGCCTTAGCTTTACTTCTTTTTTGACTTTGCCTCCTAGCTATTGGCGTGACAATCTAGCTTTCTTGCTTTTGCTTCTGCATTTCCCTCTTTTTGATGTAAACTTTACCTCGTTAAAGGAGGCCTTTTGTAAATGAGCTTTTCTATATGACTCTTGAATGTTGTATCGGATGTCTTCATCTGCTGTTGATGATAATGTATATTAGTATAAATCAATGAAATGCTCGTATGGCCAATTGGCTACAACTTTCACATGTAATGAACTTTAGCATATGGTTACCTTGATCAATGATAGGCAAAATTTAGACAAGTCACATGTGAGCTGTGCCTATAAGAAGAGATCACACGTGAGTTGTGAGTACTCATTTGTACGAGAGCTGCAATGAGTTTATGGCATTCTTGTGCTTGTATGAGCTTTTTGAGCATTTTACAATGGCTCTACACCTCAGCGAGATGATAGCTCTTCGCTAGATGAGAACACGTATTAATTATGTTTTGAAAGTCTGAACCACAACAATCTCATTGCTCAATCTTGCAACAATCTTGTTACTTAGTGAGATAGCAATCTTGTTCCTTAGTCTTACTTGGTTAGCGAGACAATAATCTCATTGCTCAGTCCTATAGCAATCTCGTTGCTCAGTGAGACAATAATCTTGTTGCTCAGTCCCACAACAATCTTATTGCTCAGTGAGATAGCAATCCCATCGCTCAGTGGTCATTATAGAATTTGCCATCGCCAGTAATCCTGTTGCTCAGTCTCGTGACAATCTTGTTACTTAGTGAAGCAGTAATCTTGTTGCTCAGTGGGATAGCAATCTTGTTGCTCAGGCTAGGGGATTGTACTCTTTTGCTCCCATTTGAGGGGTGTGACTTACTTTGGATGTATCAATGGGATAGGCTTAGCACCATTTGGCCCTCGAATGTATTTGCATGATGGTGAGTGAATGGCTCATCACTAGATTGGTGATATTCCCATGTTTTAGCTAATCAACCGTGGATAATTTTGGATCAATGTGGAGTAATTCTTTTCATGTAGCATTTTGTAGGATAATTTATACAAAGATTTTGAAATTGCCATTAATCTTAGAGAAACATTACAGGATTAGAATATAGTTCTAATAGAGGGCTTTGGCTCTCAATCAATGATTTGCCGAGTCTGTGAAACTTGCCATTCTGATGGTCTTGCCATGTAATCCTATAATTAATCCTTTTTAATGAGATCTTCTATGGCATCCCTTAATGCCCAACATTTTGAGGTGGTGTGTCTGACCTTGTTGTAATAAGCATAGAATTTGCTTGGTCTTTGGACTTAGTGGGAGCCCTTTTAGGCTTAGGCTTCCTAAAGTCTTCCCTATGCCTTTTCGTGGCAAAAATCCTATCTTGCACATCAGACAGGACACTATAGCTTTTGAAGCAACCTTGAGGCTGAGGTCGCTGGAGCTTTGCTTTCTTTGCGAGTTGAAGGCTGGGGTTATGATTGTGGCCCCTGTCGCTCCTCTTTTTACTCAGGGTGGAGTCGTAGGCATCTACCTTTTGCTTAGGCTCCTCCACATTGAAGGTTTCCTCCTATCTCATTTGCTTGGTAGCTCGCTCATAGAATTTAGTGAGATCTAGAGCCGAGGACTTGTAAAAGCTTTTATATAACTTTCCATCCTTGCAGAGTCCCGCTAAGATTGCGGTTACGATGCTTTCCTCAGAAGGATTTTCCACCAAGTTGGCCTCGTGTCTAAACCTGGTTATGTAATCCTTTAGTGACTCATTCCTTTGCTCATTCCTTTGCTAGAAGATCATGGCAAGGTGGCAGGGGGTGCTAGTTGTCTCTTCAATGCTCAATATTGGTCGATGAATTTCTTTTGACATTCTTCCCAGCCATTGATGCTGTGAGCTGGGAGGTTTCTGAACCATGCTCGAGCTATGCTTCCTAATATGGCTAGGAAGATGTGGCACTTGACCAAGGGGCCATTTGTTTAAAGATCCATCTAGACATTGAATGCATCCAAATGGTCGCATGGGTCACTATTCCCATCATACAATGAGATCGTGGGCACTTTAAGTTTCTATGGAAAGGGTTGCATTTCAATCCCCACATAGAATGACGAGATTTCCTCATGACAAGGTTGACTGTTTTAAGCCTGAAGGCACTCCTCTAGTTGTTTCAGCCTTTGGAAGACTTCTTTCATTATTGGATCCTGAGCTTTGGACTAGGGGCTAGAGCTCCCAGCTTGTTGCAAGCCCCCAGATCGTTGGTTGTGATGGTTTTTGCTAGTCTCTTTTTGAGCTTCTTCATGCAGCTGTTAGAGTTATGCTACTATTTCTTTTTCATTTATGCATCCTAAGCTTGCACTTGTGCTAGTTCTTTAATAGTTTCAGTCAGCTCTCTTACCATGCTCTCGAGCACTGGCAATGGTTGATAAGGCGTTTGTGCTTCCCTAATTTCGGGGGCGGTGGTAAGTTGAGGATGAACTTCAGTAGTAGAAATGTTTGTCGATAGAATAACCAGAGTGTTAGAACTCCTGGTGATCCTTCCTCTCGTCATTGTAGCTGGATAGGAAAGTGATTCAAAAAACAGATAAGCCCTTCCTATAGTGCCAAAATGTTAATGGTGGAATCTGGTTTTGGGCCAAACTCCAGTCAACAAGTGTAGTTCTTGTACCCTAAGTTATTTTTGATGGATCAAATGAGGAATGAAGATAATGGAGAGGAAGAAGGGCAAGGGCAGACAATATTTTTAACGTAGTTCAGCTAAATCGAGATGAGACCCTACGTCCATAGTGGAATTTTATTAATCTAAAAGAGAAATTTATAGAGCTTTGGCTTAGCAATCTTGGCCTCTTTCCCTCCTCCTTTGCATTGATCTCTTACTTTTTATTTATAAAGGGAGAGAAGGTTACAAATGTAATTCTACATGCAGTAAAAGTATTACATCAACATTAAATATACAAGACAAATAAAACTACTACAAATCTCCTACAAATCACCTTTTACAGGTTGTTTTCTGTGGACGGGCCCCATATGTCTGTAGGATTAGGGATTGGATGGAAGTCTTTCTGACATTTTATTTTGTTGAGCTTCCAATCGAGCTGTGAATCGAGGTTCTTGTCTTGAGGTCACCATTGGCTTTCTTCGAGTGAGGTGAGCTTCACTTGTGGTGAGATGAGTTTTGGAGAGTTGCTTCTAGCCTTGGGCTTTACTTACTTCTCGATCTTGCGACTGGCAAGGTGGCATGTTTCAAGTGAGCTGAGCTTGTATTTGGCCTTCATTGGGCTTTCACCTTTTTATTACTTGAGACTAGATTTTGCCTATAACAAATTTTTGTTTAGATAGTTATCCTAGGGAGGATTTGCCTTCAGTGGCTTGACCAGTTCCCTCTTTTCTTTATATTTTGTGTATATGGTAGCCCATAAATGCCATGACCACCAGATAGGAAGTGTTGAGCCTAAATCCTCAGCTAGTAGTGAGGTGCTGATGTACCCTTTAGTTAGTGTGGCTTCTAAGAGCTATGATGTCACTGAATGGCCCCTTCCTCTGCGTAAGCCTAGTGTGAGATAGCATGTCACTGAGGGTTCCTTGGACCACACAATTTTTAGGCATTACGCTTTGACTATTGAGTTGCATGAGCTTGCAGGCATAGTGGAAAGTTTCTTCATTCCTAAAGATTGCCACCTCATGGCGCCTTCTCTTGATGACCACGTGACTCATCGGCCTCAAGGGTTTGTCGTGATTAGCCTCTATTATCTTGATGCTGGGCTTAGGTTCCCAATTCACCTATTTATTATCAATCTATTGAATAGATTGAAGCTTGCTCCTTCTCTGCTGACTTTGAATTCATATACTTAACTAATTTCCTTGATGTTCATGTATTAGAGGAGCAATCTTTGTCCTTCGTCTATAAAGGTTTTGTGTCACCTCTTTAGCATGAGAAGTATGACCTCCTTGGATAGGATCTATTATCTTTTAGCTTGGAATTCTGAGTTCAAAATGGCCTTACCTCAGGGTGAGGCTAAGGGCAAATCAAATGTTGGCCAGTACAAAACCCACTGGTTCTATATCTCATGCCCATCCCTATGTTCTCTTTGCAATTTCAACTTTGTTTTGATACCAGGTAAGCAAGCTGTGATTATGCGAGCTATTGTGACTTTGCATTGTGATTCTAACACTTTGTCTTGTTTTTGCAGCTAGAGCTTGTCTTGTTTTTGCAGCTAGAGCTAGCAAGGTAAAGCTAGCACTTGGAGCTAAGGAGGTTGAGGTGCTATGTCGATTCGCTACTATCAATGATTTATAAAGTGATCTCAAGTTCGATGATGACCTCTTTTGAGCTCATGGGTTAGCTCCAGCATTGAATGCTGAACTTACTAGGGAGATCGGGCTCACTTTGAAGATTACGAAGAGATGGTGAAGCTTATCCTTAAAAGTCTTCTTTCTAATGATTTAAAGGAATTTGAGGCCGTTGCGACCCCTCTAGGTTCTGCTATTGCGGCAACCTCCACTGATCCAAACTAGCCTCTTCCTAGGGTGACTACAACACCCCTTCTGAAGCCAATTCCCTCTTCTTATCATGAAGTGGCTGAGGTGGTTGGGATTGCAACCTCATCTAGTCCCTTTCCAAGAAATGAAGATTAAGCAAAGGGAAGAGGGTTACTAGCAGTTCAAAGAGAATGACTTGTGAGGAGATAGTATAGGAGCCTCAACCAGGCATTGGTCCTGAGATGCAAGGATACTTTGACTTTGTTTAGGAGAATTTGCTAGACATCTTGAGATCTCACTCTAGGCCATGACCATTGGAGACAAAAATCTTGAGCCGGGGGTTAACTCGTTTTGCCATACACAAGATCATGTTAGTAAGTCATGTTTTGCTATTTTGTCTCTCTTTTGCTCTTCCGAGGTCTAACTTGATTCACTTTCTAAGGTTTACTAGGAATAGTGAAGATGGGGGAGTCACTTTAATCCAAGGTCTAACTTCTCAACTGCCATGCCAAGCTCAGCCTTGTTGGCCTCACAACTTGCCACCTTAAGGGCTTGTGCTTCTTCAACTTCTCTTTTCATGGCCTCGGTATTCTGTGCTCTATCTTCCATTTCCTAGGCCTTGGCAATTGTAACAACCAAATCCTTTATAAATAAATTTAAGCCAATGATTCATGGCTAAAAAAGGATACATGCCATATTGGATAGCCAATCAACCACATCAACCCATCTCAGGTAATGTATACTAACGATTTGCTTAGAAAGAATTAGAACTGCATGCTTGAGCATATAAGCTTGAGTGAGAGTGAGAGTCTAAACAGGCTACATAAGAGTTGTGAGCAACAACTACATGAGAGTTATGGGCAATAGGCTGCATGGGAGCTGTGTGTAACAGGCCACATAAGAGTTGCGGGCAACAAACTATGTGAGAGCTATGGACAACATGCGGCATGAGAGTTATGGGTAACAGGCCATATGGGAGCTACGGGCAACAGGTGATATGAGAGCTATGTTTTTATGATTTTGTAGTCTGGACTAGTTGGTAATCCTATGCCAGGCTGAAAATGACGAATTGAAATGATATTAGTGATCCTATGCCAGACTTGAGATGGTGTTGGCGATCTTATGCCAGACTTAAGATGATGCTGGCAATCCTATGCTAGACTTGAGATTATGCTGGCGATCCTATGCTAGACTTGAGATGGTGCTGGCAATCCTGTGCCAAACTTAAGATGGTGCTGGTGATCCTATGCCAAACTTGAGATGGTGCTGGTTATCCTGTGCCAGACTTGAGATTATATTGGCGATCCTATGCTAGACTTGAGATGGTGTTGGCGATCCTGTGCTAGACTTAAGATGGTACTGGCAATCTTGTGCCAGACTTGAGATTGTCTTATGCTTGGCTGGTGATCTTGTGCCAGGCTTTGGGCAAATGTTATGGGTTTTGTGCTTGTGTGTGCACAAGTACGAGATTTCACTTTTTCGAGCTCCAGAGAAATAGTATCATGAAATTGCCAACTTTTGAATTTGTGTTCTAGTTTCTTGAAAATTCATTTGAAATTTCATTATTAGAATATATGAATAAGTCTAAGACTTGTATTTACATTTAAACAACTCATATAGAAGAAAAGAAAGTGTTAAGGCATTGGAGCCATCATTGTTATGGATTCTATGATTGTTGTCTGGGAGTTTGCACCACATAGTCCTGTAAGCAGCCTCTTCAGACGAGACCCTCGATGGCATCTTTGAGTGCTTCGCACCTTGACGTTTCGTGCCCAACCTCACCATGGTAGGCACAAAACTAATCTCTGTTATATTTATGCTTATAACAAGTTTTTAACGGTAGGGGTCTCTTAAAATCCTCCTTAACCCGTTTGGCTATGAAGATGCATTCGTGGGCATCCATCAGAACGCTATAGCTATCATATCGGATCTCATGCCAAGGTGTCTCATTTTTAGCCTTCTTTATTGGCTGGTCATTGTAACTATCTCAAGTATCTCTTCCCTTACTCCTTTGGTTGGAGTGGCTCACATTGTCCTTGTTTCTAGGCTTTTCCATACCATAAAGGCTTCTTCCCACCTGACCTTTTTGGCAACTTGCTCATAAAATTTAGTGAGATTTTTCACTAGGGACTTATAGATGCTTTCATAAAGCTTTCCATCCTTATAGAGTCCTATAGAGATTGTTGTCAAGATACCCTCGTCAGATGGTGTTGACAGTGAAATTTGGTTTGTTCAAGAGACTTAAACTTCAGTCAACAAGATGTGAGTTTCGGGAATCAATGCCACTTCTGAAGTGTTGCAAAGATGCAGCCGAGAGGAAGAAGATGAAATAGATGAGCAACATGTTTAACGTGGTTTGACTAAATCTGAGCAGTACCGGACCCTACGTCCACGACAGAGATTTTATTGATATTAAGTAATTTGCAATAGTTCTGCTTACAAGATTGCTCTCTCTCCCTTTGCTAACATTGCAATCCTATTTATAGAGGAAGGAGAGGTTACATGCATTAATT
>JANHAO010021763.1:0-12405 GCA_026873985.1 Saraca asoca
ACTGGTTTATATTCTACACATGGATCCGTGGCTAGGGTTTCAAAATTTTAAATTTCCACTGTGCTTGTTGCCATGAAACCCAACAACAAATTCATATGGAAAAGAAGATGAATGCTTTGTAAGAAAGTGTGAATTACTTAGTACAACATATTGGAGTTTGCTAGCCATCACCTATGCAGTAGCCTTTTATGCCTTATGCACCATGGATGTCACCTCCAATGCTTTATCCACCATCCCAGATGCCTTCTCCACCTTCCCACATGCCTCTTCCATATTATTTTCGATGGATGCAACATCTTCCATGATAATAGCCAACTTAGCCATATTTGTGGATGCAACCACCACATCCACATGTTTGGCCACATTATCCCAGAGTTCTGTCACAAACTCAACTGCAAGCTCTAATCCGACAAATGAAGATGCTATTGAGGAAGAGAAGAAGGAGGAGGAAAAAAGAGAGGATGAAGAAGATTTAGGGCATATTTCATGAGTCATTTGACATTTTGTAACTTAAAGAATATTTGAAACTTTTTGAATATTGAATGTAATAATTTGGTTAGGTTAGTGTTGTGGATTTTTTACAAATAAGATGCTGATACTACTATTTTTATCAGGTGTTTCCGTAGAGGTCTCTCAAATATTTATTTTTTTCTGACACATCATAGTTTTCGATGTATAGGGACATTTAAAATTACACATCAACATTTTTTATGTCCTTTCCCATGTATAGGGACATCAAAATTTATGATATAACATGCCACATCATTATTTTTTATGTTTGAAAATGTCAGACAAACTTAAAATTAATGACATGCCATTGCTATGTTGTCATATCTTCTGGCATCTCAGGGTGTCGAACATTATGATATGGCAATCCATGTCATCATTTCTATCATCTCTATTTTTCAGAATTGATGGATATGTATGCCATATCGTTATGTTTTTCCAATGTTTGTGGGCATCAAAAAGGCAAATGGCATTGTCACATCATATATTTTCCAAATTCCAGAAGCATCTGAAATGATGTAAAAAAATTTTCTGACTAGTGTTTTTCCAATATTGGTTATCCATCAAAAATTTGTTGGAAATCATCTATTTCCGATGAATTTCTGACAATTTTGGATGTTGGAAAATAACATTTTTCTTGTAGTGCATGTGATTGTTAAGAAATAGGAAGTGGATACCGCATCTGCCCAGAACATCTTAGGCACTTTCACTTGAAACAAAAAAGCACGAAGAACCTCCATTAAGTGATGATTTTTTCTTTTAGCTACTTTATTTTGTTGTGGAGTGACTATTCAAGATAACTTATGAATTATATCGTACTATGACAAATATGAAGAAAATTGTGCTAAAACAATATTATTTAGCATTATCACTTTGCAAGTTAGGTATAGATGCTTGGAATTGAGTTTTAATTTTAGCATGAAAGGCACAAAAGATAGCAAACAGTTCTTATCAAATTTTCATTAAATAAGATAACCAAATATTAAAGTAACTAGACAAAGACCCCAAACATCTGAAGAACTAACTCAAAGGATGGTGCAACTTGTTTATTAACTTGAGGAATATAAACCTAATGATGCTATTTAGCAAACTGACATGACTCACAATCTAAATTAAAAATTGGACTTAAACTAGGATTTAATTTTTTTGAAGATGCTAGGTGTCACAAGTTGCCTTGTGCACCAGTTCAGTAGGTAACCGTACTCCATTTGACTTGAAACTTGATGGATAAATCAAGCATAGTATAGAAGTCTTCTAGCATGAATTTGAAGGAAATCTGACTTGTGTACTATTTTCTAATTTTTCCCTATTTATGGTTTTTTATGTATTTTCAACCAAGGTAACTTGTCCAGTGCGAGTAAATAAGTACATGGCTGTGATCCTTTGGATTTTTAACTTTCCACCGATGTAAAATAAGGTGCAAAGCCCTTCTCGAGTTAAGAGATAAGGCCTTATGTCAACTCACAAAAAATATGTTAACTCCTGCCATAAGGCCTTTGGCTCAAAATGCTCTCTAGGGGAGAGTGTCTAACGACCCATAATGGGCAGATGTGGCACTAGTCTAGGGGTTGAAGTGTGTGGCTTGGTGCTTCCCTTACACACTCTAAGCCATGTAATGAGGCTTTATATGAATAAAAGAAATAGCCCTCTTCAATTTGCATTGTCCCAAATTTTATCCGATTTTGCTTGCATTTAACTACATTGCATATGTTGCATTTTTTGGATGCCTTGTTATGCTTGTTTTCACTTGCATGTGCTATATGATGTGTTAACTTTGTCCATGTGTGCAAATGGATTGTTTACTTGATTGTTTATCTTTCACTGTGCTTTTTAATGCTTTGTGGCCCAATATTTTATCCCTCGGTGTCATAGGACTAACCATTAGCTAGCTTACTTTTAGATGGTAAATAGCAAGTGCCGCACGGTCTAGCTCATGAACTTGCCAACCTGTCACAGTTTATATCAGAGCATGGTTTCAACCCACTCTAGTGTTACTTTGATTTGCTGCTTACATTAAAGAAACTACAATCATGTTGAATGCTACACGTATTACTAAACTCAAGAATATGTTTGTGCAAATGGAAGAGTTGTACAAAATGGTAGAAGACATACAACAAAATGATATCCCTGAGCTTGTTGAAAGGGCTAGGGAGTGGGAATCTGTTGTAAGTCGAGTGGATACAATTAAATCTTATTTGAGACTTGATAAAGAGTCTTCAAATGCCAATACTGATAGCAACTTGGGGGACACTATTCGTGATTTAAGGGCCGAGCTGGCAGATGTGAAGGCTTAGCTGAGAGTTCTCACTTAAGCTATTGGGAACCAAGACCCCAACCATAGAGGGCTAGAATATAGGCGTATGAGAGTGTCTAAGCCCTATTCTTATGGTGGTGCATGAGATGTTAAGGAGTTGGAGAATTTTCTATTCAATATGGAACAATACTTTCGGGTTGTAAGGCCAGATTCTGTAGAGGCAATGGTGACAACTACAACCATATACCTTATTGGCAATGCAAAGCTTTGGTGAAGAACCAAGTATAGAGAAACCTTAGTGGGTCGGTGCACTATAAACTCTTGGGAAGATCTAAAGAGAGAGTTGAAGTCACAATTTTTCCTAGAGAATATGGAGTATATGGCTAAATACCATCTTTGGGAGCTAAAACAGATCAGTGCAATTTGAGAGTATGTGAAAAAGTTTTCAGCTTTAATGTTGGACATTCAAGACATGTATGAGAAAGACAAATATTCTACTTTCTTGAAAGCCTAAAACCTTGGGCAAGGACTAAACTCCAGAGACAACGAGTGCAGGAATTGTCTATTGCCTTGGTCATTACAAAGCGCTTGACCGACTGCCACACCAACAACCCTAGCTAGAAGCCTTAAGGAAATAGTGGGTCTTCTTCTAGTGGAAGTGGAGGACAGTTGAACTAGTTCAACGAGGGTAAAAGTGGGGGAAGGGAAAATAAGAAAGGAGGATCTAGTAACATAAGTTCGGTGTCATCCTGTAATGCTATTAATACTAGGGAAAAGAGACCCTTGGCTTGCTTCTTATGAAATAGCCCACATAGAGTGGCAAAATGCCCCTAAAGAGCTGCCCTCAATGCTATGCAAGTCACCAAGAATGACAACATAGAGGACAATGAGGATAATGATAATGAAGAGAAAAATCCCCCAAGAATGGGAGCACTATGGTTCTTGGGTGCACTAAAGAAGCAAGTCAAGAATGCCAAGAAGATGCCAAATATGGGACTAATGTATGTGAAGGGACAAATAGCTGGAAAGGCCACAATGAGTATATGGTGGACACTGGTGCCACTCACAATGTCATCTCAGAGGCAGAAGCCAAAAAGTTAGGCTTAAAGTTAGAAAAGGACTCAGGCCACATAAAAGCTATGAATTCTAAAGCCTTCATCACTGCAGGAGTGGCGAAACAAGCGTTGTAACGCTTGGGTTACGACAAGGAAGAATAGGCTTTGTGGTTACCCGAATGGATGATTTTGATATGGTATTAGAGATAGAGTTCCTATTGGCACACCAGGTCATACCTATTCCAGTAGCTAACTGTCTCCTAATCATGCGTGAGAACCTTACCATTGTGCCGGTACATAACAACCAACATGAAGAAACTAGGCTCTTGTCAGCTTTACAATTCAATAAGGGCATAAAGAGGCAAAAGCCTTCATTCATAGCAGTCCTGGCAGGAAAAGAGTGTAGGGGAGAAGAAGTTGTCTCTTGAAAGGTCCAAAATGTGTTAAAGATATTTAAAGATCTGATGCTAGACAAACTACCTAGAGACTCCCACCACGAAGAACTGTGGATCACTAGATTGAATTGTTACTTAGTGTAAAACCCCTTACTAAAGGACCTTATCGGATGGCACCATTAGAACTAGCTGAGCTTTGGAAGTAGTTGAATGAGCTCTTGGATATAAGTTTCATTTGAGCATCAAAAGCCTCATTCGGGGATCCGATCTTATTCCAAAAGAAATAGGATGGTAGTCTATGGCTGTGTGTGGAGTATTGAGCTTTAAATAAGGTCACTATGCAGAACAAGTACCCTATCCCTTTGATTTAAGACCTTTTTGATCAATTGAGCATTGTCTGCTACTTAACGAAGTTAGTCTTAAGGTTAAGGTACTATCAAGTTAGGGTGGCAGATGGTGATGTGGTGAAGACAACGTGTGTCACTTGTTATGGTCCTTTTGAATTTATGGTTATGCCATTTGGGTTGACAAATGCTCCTACTACATTCTGTACCCTCATGAACTAGGTTTTTCATGACTATCTGGATAAGTTTGTTGTTATTTATCTAGATGATATCGTTGTTTTTAGTTCCACACTGGAAGACTACTTGACACACTTAAAACTGGTGTTTGAGAGATTGAGACAACATCAGTTATATGTGAAGCAAAAAAAGTGCTCATTTGATCAGAAGCACATCAAATTCCTTAGGCATATTATTGAACATGATGGTATCCGCATAGATCTAGAGAAAGTGAGGGTCATTCAAGAATGGGAAGCTCTAACGAGGGTGATTGAGTTAAGATTCTTCTTGGGGCTTGCTAACTATTACCTTTGATTTGTGGAAGGATATTCCAGGAGGATTGCCCCACTAATGGACCTTTTGAAGAAAGGGGTGGTTTGGTGGTGGACTGAGGCACGCCAAACCGCATTTGAGGATTTGAAGCAGGATATGACTGGAGACCCTGTGCTTGCCCTACCAAATATCACAAAGCCTTTTGAATTTCAAACTGATGCTTTTGATTTTACATTGGGTGGAGTCTTGCTTCAAGAGGGACATCCTATTGCCTATGAAAGTCATAAGTTGTCAGAAGCCAAGCGGAGATACACAACATAGAAGAAGGAAATGCTAGTGGTAGTTCATTACCTATTGGTATGGAAACATTACTTGCTTGGGTCAAAGTTTGTGGTTAAAACTGATAACATAGTAGTTAGCCACTTCTTCACCTAACTAAAGTTAACCCCAAAGCAAGGTCGTTGGTGAGAGTTCCTAACGAAGTTCAACTTCAAGTTTAAGCACAAGGCGAGGCGGACTAACCAGGTTGTAGATGCCCTTAGTCACAAGGCAAAGCTTGCGACAATGACTCTAATGGCATCCACAGCTTATAATCATGTTAACACTAATATGCGGGAGCGCATCAAAGAGAATCTCACCAAAGATTCGATGGCTCAAACTATCATGAACCTTGCCAGAGAAGGTAAAATTCATCAATTTTGGGTGGAGGATAATTTATTGTGGACAAAAGGGAAAATACTCTTTGTCCCCAAAGCTAGCAACTTAAGGAGGATACTTCTAAAGAAGTGTCATGATATGTTATGGGTAGGCCATCTGGGTTGGCAAAGAACTTATGCCTTGTTGAAGCAAGGTTACTATTGGCCACAAATGTCTAATGATGTGGTTGATTACACTAAAACTTGTCTAATTTGTCAACAAGATAAGGTCATGAGAGATAAAACCATGGGATTTTTGTAGCCACTGCAAGTACCCAGTAAACCATGGGAGAGTGTCTCACTGGACTTTATTTCAAGCTTTCCTAAAGTGAGAGACTTGTCCATTATCTTAGTAATGGTGGATCGACTTTCAAAGTATGGCACTTTCATCTCGACTTCAAAGTATTGCACAACAGAGGAGATAGCTTGATTATTTTTCAAATTTGTGGTCAAGTACTGGGATATTCCCCAAAATATTATGAATGATCGAGATAGTAGATTCACTAGGACCTTTTGGTCTGAACTTTTCAACCTTCTTGGATCATAACTTAGCATCTCATCTAACTATCATCCTCAAACCACTGGCCAGACAAAAAGATTTAATGGCCTTTTGGAGGAATACTTGAGGCACTTTGCAAGTGCTAATTAGAAGAATTGGCCGTAACTACTTTATGTTACACAATTTTGCTTCAATACTTAGAAGAGTTCTACTGCCAACAAGAGTTTGTTTAAGATTGCAACAGGTCAATAGTCGCTCTTACCCTATACTATGTCTGAGCCTTAAAAGGGGTCCAATCCAAAAGCACACCATTTCACTAAAAATTAAAAGTTGATTATGGAAGTTGCCCGACCTTAGCTAGAGAAAGCATCGAAGAAAATGAAGAAGTGGGCAGACAAGGGGCACCGAGAGGTGGAATTCAAAATGGGTGATATTGTACTAATAAAGTTGATGCCAGAGCAACTGAGGAACCTTAAGACCAAAGATAGGAGATTGATTTGAAAGTATGAGCAACCACTTCCTATCATTGCCAAAGTCGGGAAAGTAGGTTACAAGATTTCTATACCAAAGTGGCTAAAGATACACCCTATTATTCATGTTAGTAGCCTAAAGCTCTATCATCTAGACACTGCAAATTCAACCCACAACCAACCCACCAGGCCATAAGTCAACCTCAACAAGCCAAAATAGAAAATAGTAAAGGAGATTCTAGCAAAGTGTGTGGTGATTAGGAGGGGCGCCTAGGAAGAGAATTCTTAGTGAACTGGAGGGGTTTGGGAGATAAAAGACCAACTAGGAGAAATTGGAAGACTTAATAAATTTCAAAGAGCAGTTTCAAGCCTTTCAAGCAGTAGAGTCTACGAATATGTCAACCAATTGAGTGAGGGAGAATGTCACAAGTTGGCCTTGTACACCAGTTTAGTAGGTAACTATACTCTATTTAACATGAAACTTGGTAGATAAATCAAGCAAAGTATAGAGGCTTCTAGCACAAACTTGGAGGTAATCTGACTTGTGTATTATTTTTCTAGTTTTTCCCCATTTTAAGGCTTTTTATGTATTTTCAACCAAGGTAACTTGTCCAATGCAAGTAGATAAGCACATGGCTATGATCCTTGGATTTTTAGCTTTCCATTGATGTAAAATAAGGTGCAAAACCCTTCCCAAGTTAAGAGAAAAGGCCTTATGTCAACTCATAAAAAGTATGTCTACTCCTACCATAAGGCATTTGGCTCAAAATGGTCTTTAAGGAGGGAGTGTTCGGTGATGCATGGTAGGGAGTTATGGCATTAGTCTAGGGGTTGGAGTGTGTGACTTGGTGCTTCCCCTACACACTCCAAGCTATGTAATAAGGCTTTATATGAATCAAAGAAGTAGCCTCTCTTCAATCTGTATTGTCACAAATTTTATTCAATTTTGCTTGTATTTACCAGCATTACATATGTTGCATTCTTGAATACCTTGTTATGCTTGTTTTGGCTTACTTTGTGCTTTATGATGTGTTATCTTTGTCCTTACGTGTGAATAGATTGTTTACTTGATTGTTTATCTTTTGTTGTGCTCTTTAATGCTTTGTGGCCTGATATATTATCCCTTGGTGTCACAAGACTAACCATTAGCTGGCTTGCTTTCAAGTGGTAGATAGCAAGTGCCACATGATCTAGCTCGTGAACTTGCCAACCCGTGACACTAGGCAAGGATGACTCAAATAATGATGTAACTAATGTGAAGTGAGGGTAGTAGTAGTAATTGGATAAGGGACTTTTTCTTCAGGGATTCACAACCTATTAGATTTATAACCCCTACCAAAAATCTTCTTTATCAAAAGATCTTGAAAAACACTATAACTAGGGAAAAAGAAAACACCACAAATTTAGGTATGTGTTAATTAACTAACGAAAAGCAAATTAAATGGAAACTTAGGAAGATGTAAAATATTAGACAAAGAAATATTTGGTGCAATATTTATTGTACCACTTCCAACAACAGAAGCAATAGACCCATTTGCTAAAGTGACATGAGAGGTGGAGGAGTTTTGAAAAAAAGCCAAGATAATTATATTTCCTATCATATGATCAGTAGCCCCTGAATTAATAATCTATATAGTATTGGAACTGGAAAGGTAGGTAATATAAAGGCCTATCTGAACCATAGTGGCGGTGGGTTGGATGGGTGATGATTGCTGAAAGGCCTAGAATTAAATGTATTGAGCATACTCATTTTCTGATATGGTTATGTCTAGAGAAGGCTTAGGTTCTTGTGTAGGAGTACTGGTGGTAGTATATGCTATTTGAGATGGTGGTGCATTTCTCCCAGTCAATTTGGGACAATTTCGCTTGATGTAACTGGGGTCTTTATAATAATGACAGATGTAGGTGTTATTAAAACCACACCGCCTTCCTCTTCCTCCCCTAGTACTGTCACGACTCCCTCGGGTATTAGATCCAATCAAAGTAGATGATTCACTTGGAGTTGTAGAATAAGATGGAAAGCAATGTGGGGCTTATATAGACATTTTGGAGAATAAGATGGAAAGCATTTACTCGTGTAAGTGGTTCAAAACTAGTTAGAATTTATTGACAGGTAGTGTTAAGCTCAAGGGGTTGAGCTAATAGAACGCCTCAATGACAATGGTGATAGGAATAAGAGCTTTTGACTATTAAAAAAATGATTAATTTAGAATTTTTACCTATTTTATTAGGTTGAAATAGAGACATGCATAAGTTCTATATTTGTTGTAGATTCTCCTTTCCCAAGTAAAGTGTTTTAAGGAATGTCCATAGTTCCTTGACTATTGTGCAATGAATAGTGTATCTTCGACTTCACTCACCAAGGAATTACACGAAAAGCCAAAAAAAAAACATTAGTTTCCCATGATCCATTTATTTTTTGTGCCATTTATAGGAGGATCTGAAGTGAGATGATCTAATCTACCAATATTGCCAAGGAAATACTCAACAACTCTTTTTCATGAAAGATATTGTCTACTTTTTGCATCTAACTTTCGATCAAATTCCATTGAAGTGAGCTGTTGGTGGCCTTGATGGACAAATAAGAGTAGTTGGCCGATCATATCCAAGTTAGCCAATCTTTTGTCTCTATGAAGGACACTTGAAGTGTTTAGAATACAATTAGCAATATGGGACTTATATAGAGCACTAATCCTGTCTATATCCCATATCCTTAAATTTCCTCTTAATAAATCCTTAACTATAAGTGGTACAAGGATGGAAGCACTAGCATATGTATTAGAAAATATTTTAGTTGATAACCTAATCTATTATGAAAATAGCTCTAAAGTCAAAAGAAAACAATAAAAACTTTTTGAATATTCTTAAAATAAGAAATATAAGGTCTATTTCATTTTACATATTAATGCCTTATTTATAGGCACAATAAGACTCCCTCACCAAGTAAATATCATTCTAAAATATCTCTAACCTATATAGTATCATACCAGGACTCCAATTCTATATTATTTATCTTAAAATTACTTTAAATAACTAAATAAAATTCCTAAAAATAATACCTACAAAAATTACATAATAATTATGAAAATCTAAAGATAATTGTGATTAATCCATCTTCTTTCTCCTACGTTAGTTCTCTCCATTTCAGAACAACTTGTCCTTGAGTGTATAGGTTGATCTTGAAGTCTACCATTCCATGTGACAAGATATTCTGAATAATTCAAAATGCTAAAAATCTTAGCAACTTGCTTCTCCATGATTTGAGAAATTATAACTCAATCTACTTGAATCTTTATTTGATTTACTTGAACAAGTAAGTGCTAAATAACATCCAAACCAAGTAGTTCAAATCTAATAAAATCAATATTCTTTATTCTTGAATATTTAAGATTGTACTGAATATTGGAAATTACAAGTTTACTTTGGGATTCTTCATTAAAAAGTTTGTTAGAATTTCTTTAATCTCCAAGTCTTGATCTTGTACAACGTCCTCTAATAGTTAATTAGTTTCTTGTTAGATGATGAAGGAGAAATATTTTTCTATATGAATTTGTCCTTGATTGATTAATTGGAAACAATTATCTTTGTGCTCTTCAATAGATGAACCTTTCACAACTTGAACATATGGAATTTCATTTACTTTATTGATGAGTTGTTGTGTTTCTTTTTCAAATTTATGTTGGACCCTTTCATTTTGAGTTATTGATTCTTATGTGCAACAATTTTTTCTTCCACATGGTCATAATTAGAAAACTACAATCTCGCTTATCTTTGCAATTCTTGAGATTTGAAAACTTTAGGCAAAAAATAACTAAATGAAGGCTCGACATAATTTTCAAGAAAATAATTAACTCTTGTTTTCACGTTACATAAAATTTCTTTATAATCATTAAAGAGAAATTCTATAATTAATAGACTTTTCACATTTGACCAAAAAGAAACTTTTGTCATACCTTCTTGAGCTCTATATTTATTTAATTTCCTCCACTAATCTTCAGCATCATCAATCAATTTGTAAAATGTAAGTTATATTCAATTAAGATTTGAAATTTCTTTAATCTCAGAGTAACATTCAAGATTTGCAAATCAATTAATAAATTCTCATTTAAAAAAATATCTATCAAAATAAGGAATTTCTTTAAAATCAAGTGTCAAAACACCATCCTATCAACCATCATTGAAAGGATTACTTTGTACACAATCATTGCTACAAGCCATCAAGCAAGGCAGGTCCTTGCTCTAATACCACTTGACACAGGATGAAAATATGAACATAGATATTTAATAACATTCTAGTTAACCTAGAATCCACTAGGAAAATAGCTCTAAGGTCCATGAAAAAAGAAGGAAAAGTCATTGAACATTGTTAAAATAAGAAATATAATGTCTATTTCATTTTACACATTGATACTTTATTTATAGGCATGATAAAACATCCTCACAAAGTAAATATCCTTCTAAAATAGTTTGAACCTATATAATATCATATTAGGACTCTAATTCTATATTATTTATCTTAAAACTACTTTAAACAATTAAATAAAATCCCTAAAAATAACATCTATGAAAATTACATAATAGTTATAAAAATCCAAAGATAATTGTGATTGATCTATCTTCTTTGTCCTAAGCTACTAAGGTTTGATTCAATTGAAAGAGTTATATGCCTTACAAAGCCAATATCCATATAAAAATATTTTGTTGCATTCATATTTTATTGATGTACTATGCAAATCCATGATTATATTATATAGAAATCAAGTTAATGATGGATGATTATTATCAAGGAGATATGATTTCTTATTTCTTATAATCTAAAATTTGTTCATAATTTATAAGTATGATGGACTACATGCTTTTTATAATTGTCATGTGTTGTACTACTATATGTGATAGAGTTCTGGATCTTAACCAGTAGAATAAAGACTCTTAGTAAACATATGAATATAGATGACAATATTGAACAACAAAATTGCTGAGTAATTCTTAGGATCTAGTATTATCAAATAATTAGAAAAATTACTCAGTATTACAAAATAATCCTTAAACTTGAGGATGACACTTTATCTTATATGAATTTTGTATAACTTTTAATGTTGTCAACTAGTGATGCTTATTTGGAGGCTATAAATGGACACATTGGGTTATTTAAATGAAATAGGAAGATTGGTGGTTATCTAATATAGAATTCACCATTCAAGCTATGAGAGAGAATATTCAAGATCACATTGAATATGCATTGGATTTAACCTAGTTTGTAAATTGTTTATGTTAGAATTTTTATATGGACTGACATAATTCAATAATGTATCAGATTAATTGGATGTCATATCATTTGAGCTTATTATTACAGAGCCCAATTATTTGTGATCATTTTGATGGACTTATGTGGATATTGAGCCCTGTGTTTGGGCTTGCCATGATGGGTAGGCTTGACCCATCCTGTATTTATACACAAGGAGAAGCCCCTATTCCTTTCTACTGATCAGTGTATAGTTTTCCCATCAAAGCTATTACAGAGTGAACTGAGGTGAAATAGGGATAGTCTCTCTTCCTTTTACTTTGCAAGAATCAAGATCGCAAGATGACTTCTTCATCTATGACATTTCCAAGTATTTCTGGAAAACTTTATACTTTGAATTTTATAATCTATGTTCTTATACATGCCATGTGTAGGGATTAGATTAGAATGTTTTC
>JANHAO010021764.1:0-12413 GCA_026873985.1 Saraca asoca
TACAGGCTCACTGAGGTGTGGAGATGCTCAAAATAAACTTGCTTCTCGTGTAACTAAGTTACTATAACTCACAAAGCACAACTTTCAGGTGGCAAAGTGTCCACAGCTTCCATGTCAATATATGTTTGTAGCTCTCATGTCACTTTCTATTAGTCATAGTTCTTACGCGATTTACTCACAAAATATTTATTTGCAAGATGTTTGCTCATACTTATTGCTTATAAAGGAGTTTAGCCAATTAGCTATTTGGGTATTTCATCATGAACCACAAGAGTTTGTGTTATTATCTGTGGAGTACAAAAAGTTAAGAGTAGCACACAGAAACCACAAAGAAAGTTTTTATTCATTAAAAGGGCCTCGATGAGGTATATTTACATCAGTAAAAATCAAAATACAAGTCAGAAAAAGCTACAGCTAGTTCCTTCTGGAAGAAAGATTATCACACAAAGGCAAAGCTCCCACCAATGAGAGATGAGCCCTTGCCAACCAGCTCACTTAAGTCCTCAACTTTCTTCTTCCAACCCCCTGCCTCAGCAGTAAGCTCCTTCTCAGTCTCACTTTTGAAACTGGGAACCCTGGAAAAAGCCCACCACAATAGCTAAGAAGAAGAAAACTCATGACTGTGAGGACATAATCCAAGATCTATATGAGATCTCTCCACATTACCGAAGAAATCATCTCTTCAAAGCTTTTTATGCAATGGACCATACATGCCTAATCGGGAAGATAGAATGTCAAGAAATTAGGAGGCTTATCTAAAACTTCCATCTGGATATTCTCTAAATGAAGAAGAGGACTCCCCATACTTTAAATAAGCTCAATCCAATCTTACCAAAGAGTCTGAAGGGAATTCCTAACTACTGTCATTTATTGCCTTGAAAAAGAACAAGGTTGACTCACCAATGATCATGAGGCACATACTGCAGAAGGTATAGCCTAGAACAGATGAAATGATAGATTCGATGAAGACATTAACTAACTAAATTCTGTGAGTGAACAACCTCTGGCAAATTTCAACTCCCAACCCACAGAGTGAGTTGAGAATTGGGGGGCTATGTTATGCATGAAATCTAGACCCCCTTTAATGGGTTAGCAAATGGCCCCAAGTGTTGCAAAACCTCAACCCACCAAGACATTCAGAGCACTAAGTTCTAGCTCACACCACTAGCAACCTCCTCTACGTGAGCTCGCTCCAACGAGAACAAGCTTGATCTCGCCACCTCAGAAGACAGCAGCTCCCCTGGGCCAAAGGCTCTAGTTTGTGAGATGTGGCATCTGGCTAGAGCCTTGCTAAGTAGGGGATAACCATATGTCATGCCCAGCAAACACATGGGGCCCAATTGTAGAAAGCAATCTATTGAAGCTAATTTGCAAGATTTTATTCAGTCCATTTTGTCTTATACATTAAATGTTTGATGTAATAGATTTACAGCATGTAAAATTACAATTATAACCCCCTCTCCTCTATAAATAGAAGGAAGGAGATGAACATTAGAGAGATTGAATCCACCATACTGAAACTCTGTAAAAATACTTCTAGATCAATACATTACCGTGGACGTAGGGACCAGTACTACTCAGTTTTGGCCGAACCATGTTAAAAGCCCTGTGTTCCTAGCTACTCTTCCTCTTCTTCTTGCCTTCTGCATTCATTTACTATATTTGCAACTAGATTATAGTTTAAGTCCCAAAAAGAATCCTTCATTAGCTAGAGTTTGGCCCAGAACCAAAATCCATCGTCAACAATACTCTTCAATGCTTATGTAGCATTTTGTATATTTTAAACCTGTCACATGAATTTAATCTAAAAGTAGAAACATAGGATTGCCCCTTTATTTCTTCCTTTTTATTATTTAATAAAATGTTTTAATCTATAAAGACACTTATGTTTCTTATGCAAGTTATATTTAGTATGATACAAATATTGGAAGCCATCATATTAAACTTTGAGCATCCAAATCATTACTTTATTTAACAAAATGGAAGGTAAATGAACACAAGAAATTGAATCTGTCAATAACTAGATTAAGAATGAAATTAAACAAGGACCCAAATGGAAAAAATTGTATTTGTGAGGGATCAAAATAGTGTTTTTAACATATATTTAATTTGACCCATATGAATCTTGTATAATGGCAAAACTTCCCCAGTTTTTCAAAGGAAATTGTTAACTCTATGAGCTCTCTGTTTTGAAAAATGTCAAACAATTTGCTTTTTCCTCCTATTCATCATCTTCATATTCAAGTTTAGATAAAGGAGGTTTGCAAGTTTAAAAAAATGTGATTCACACTCCTTAACCGATAAAAGACCTAATAACTCAACACAAGTTGTGCATCAGAGTCATTGAAAATCCTCCATAAAATTATTATTAGTATTCAAGTAAAAGGTAAGAAACCATTATTTACAGTTAATGACACCTAGAAGACCACAAGCATGCAGGATAAATGTGGAAGATGTTTACCAACTATCACCCAAAATCACATAAATATAACTGCTAATGTTAATCATGAAACTTAACAAACAATTTTGTCAGGTCTCTTGTGACCAATGTTTTGAAAGTTAGATTGAACTGAATCATCTGACTAGTTTGATTATTAATCGTTATGCTATAAGACTTTGATTAGCCTAAAAAATCATTTTAATAGTTGAATTGATAAAAATAGAGAAAAATCAAAAAACCAATTAGAATTTTTTTTTCTTTTGGTTTATAGACTTCTTTTTGTTTTAGGTTAAGTTGGTACAATAAGTTTATGTGTAACCAAAAATCAATAAAAGAAATAATTTAACACTTAATTGATGAAAAACCCATTAGTTTTGTTTAATTTATTTTAATATGTTATTTTTATATAAAATATAAACTCATATTTGTAACATGTTAACAATGGATTTTGGTTCAATTTGAATCCAGCCAATGGAGGGGGTTCTTTAGGAACCTAAGCCATTCTCCACTCATCGATGTGACAAATGGGGGTTGGATGGCAAGAGGACAATGGAAAAGGAAGAGAAATACATAGAGTTTAGCATGGTTTGGCTAAATCTAAATGGCACTGAACCCTACATCCATGAAGATACTTTTATTAGAGTAAAGGAATATTTACAGAGCTTTGCTAAGGCTTCCGGTAGAGTTTTTGCTAATATCTTCTTCTCTCCTCTTCTCTCTTTCTTTTTACAATAACTCTAGCCCCCTATTTATAGAACTATGGAGGGATATAAATGGGCCTAAATTAGCTGTGTATCTATTACATCAAGTATTAAATGTACAAGACTGCTTAAGGTACTAGAGACTGGCTTCTACAGGCTACTTTCTATAAATGGGAACCAATGGCTGTATTTGCAAAATGGCAATGCAAGTTGTGCATTGGCTTTATGGTTGACTTCAATGAGCTTCTGGCCGAATGAGGCTGCGTCACCACAAGCTTGGACTTGTATGCTAGGGTTATTACTAGTTCTTAACTTCGAGCTCGTTTGGCCAGTGAGATCAAGTCTTCTGCAAGCTGAAAGCTTCTGCACAGTGATCTAGTGGACTCGTCACTTGGTCAGATTTGGCTTTTCCTGAGCTTTTGCTAGCCCACTATGTAGTACCAATTTCTACTGATAACATTAGCCCCCTAACTCTTAGTTTGCTTTTGTGAACTGAGAGTTAGACCTCTGCTAGCAAAAGCATGTATAGTGATGACATATTGTAGATCTGGCCCTTACCTTGTGCACTTGCTCCCCTTTGCAAGGTGCATTTCCAACGAGCTAGTTTTTGAGATTTTAGAGCACCACATGGATAAGCTTCTGTAGCTGAGCCTTTACCTAGCCCATTCTGATTCTAAGTTCGAAAGGTATTTCTAATGTCAATCATAGGTGATTGTGTAGTCAGAGCCTTTCAATTCACCCTGCCATTTCATTTCTCCAGGCCAAACGCGTCTTGTGGTTATTAGTACGCTGGCCTCATTTTCTTCCATGCCATTAAATGAGAGTGGTTGCGGGTTTCCTTTCGGATCCTTTGGCTCCTTTAGGTTGAGCTTATTTAAAGCTCTAGGAAACCTCTTCTTTTCTTCAAAGAATGTCCAAATGGAGATTCTAGATAAACCTTCTAATATGCCAGTATCCGACTATTTGAGTGAGGCGTGTATGGTCTACTGCATAAGGAGTTTCGGAGTCTACATTTTTCTTGTAATATGGAGGGATCTCATACGAATCTCAGATTACGTCCTCATGGTTATGAGGTTTCTCTTTTTCTAAATCTCCAATGGGTTTTCTTAGCCTCTCCCTCCTCCAGGAATCAAGGCTGGAGGAAGAAAACTAAGGGCTTAGGTGAGTCAGCAAATTTCCAATCAACTGTGGTTTATCCTTCGGTGGCTTGCCTTCTAATTGGTAGCTTTCTTCTTGCATGCCAATCCTTCTTCCAGAAGAATTGGCTATAGCTTCTCTTGAGTAGCTTTTCCTAACTCATATTTTGACTCTTTGTGATGTTTATGTACCTCGTTGAGGCTTTCTGACGAATAAAATCTTCTTTTTATCTTTTAATGTTCAACTATTTTGTCCTGTAATTCTCAGACAACAAATATTAATTCTATGTAAAAATATTCAAATAGCCAGTTGACAACACTTTTGATCAATCAATAAATTTAGTTTGAACATAAGTAAGTAATATGTGAATAGGTCGGATGACACTAAAGTACGTAGTCATACAAGAGCTGGGGAATTTAGGTCACATGATAACTGTGAAGTTTAGGTTGCATGATAGTTGTGAAATTTAGGTCGTATGATAGCTACGAAATTCAAGTTGCATGATAGCTGCAAAGTTCAGGTCGCATGCATATGGTGGCTAAACAAGTTGCCTATATGCACAATAAGGTCGCTGCGCACGCATGGTGGCTAAGAAAGTTGCTCGCATGTATGATAAAATTGCAATGCACAATGGCTAAGAAAGTTGCTCGTACATGCAATAAGGTTGCTGCATGCGCATGGTGGCTAAGAAAGTTGCTCGTATGCACGAGCTTTTAATTGCACACGTGGTGGCTAAGAAATTTACTCGCATGTATGATAAGATTGTAATGCACAGCGGCTAAGAAATTGCTCGTACGTGCAATAAGGTTGCTATGCATGCACGGTGGCTAAGAAAGTTACTCGTACGTGCGAGCTTTTAATTGCACACATGTGGTGGCTAAGAAAGTTGCTCACATGTATAATAAGATTGCAATGCATAGTGGCTAAGAAAATTACTCATACGTGCAAGCTTTTAATTACACACATGCACACGGTGGCTAAGAAAGTTGCTCATATGCATGGTGAGATTGCTACGTGCATGGGATGGCTAAGAAAGTTGCTCCATGCACGAGCTTTTAGATGACATGAGAGCTATGAGATTTTGAATCACATGAGAGTTTGATCGTATGAAAGCTGCGAAGTTTAATCACTAATTGTGAAGCTTAGTCATAATTTAAGGATCGATTTGTAAAGTATGCATTTCTCAAAATCTCGAGATCAAGCTAAACATTTCCCAGAGTTTTCAAAAGAATCTACATGAACCAACCTACACAAAATTTAGGATGCTTCTACATATTGGATTACAAGCTCAGTATATGGTTCTTACTATAGCTGGCTGCTCTTACTCGAGGTCCTGCTGAGGTCGAGAAGGCTACTATGTCGTAGGTCACAGCACGTATTCTCTTATATGCCCTCTTCTAATCAAGTCCTTAATGACATCTCTAAGAGCTTGGCAATCCAAAGTGTTCTGTCCTACCTCGTTGTGATATGTGTAGAATTTGTTTGTATTCCTACCTACACGAGGTACTCACAAGGGAGTGGGAGTCCCGAAGTCTTCTTCATTCTTTTCTGTTACATAAATCCTTCAGGAGTGTCTGACACGATACTATAGTGCTCGTGAAGGGTCGATTGCTGAGGTCGTTCAGCCTTGGCCTTCTTTGTGAGCTAGGAGTTGGAGCTGCTTTTCGCGTCCTCACAACTATTCTTCCTTTTATTTTGACCTGGTTTGTCCAGTTTGAGCTTCCTCCCACCTGATTTGCTTGGCAACTTGGTCGTACAATTCTACCAGGTCTGCTACTAGGGATTTGTATATGCTTTTATGTAGCTTGCCATCTTTGCAAAGTCCAACAGATATTGCTGTTAAAATGCTCTTGTCATACAGGCTTTCCACATTGTCAATCTCGCATATGAACCGAGCAATGTAGTCTTTCAAAGGCTCATGCTTGTGCTGGAAGATCACAGCGAGGTAGCAAGGGGGGAGCTACCTCTTCAGTGCCCTGTAGTGGTCGAGAAACCTTTGCTGACCTTCTTCCTAACTATTGATACTGCAAGCTGGGAGGTTCCTAAACTAGGCTCAAGGGGCATCTCCCAGGGTGATGGGAAAGACACGGCACTTGATCAGGGCATTACTTGTTTAGAGATCCATCTGATTATTGAACATGTCCAAGTGATTATGTGGATCACTATTTCCATTATAAAGTAGGAAGGTGGCAATTTTAAGCTTCCGGGGGAGGGACTCCATTTCGATGTTCCTGGAGAAAGGAGTTCGTTCCTTGGAATGGCCCCGGTCACCTCAAGCTCAAGGTTATGCCTCTAGTTGTTTCACCCTTTGAAATAATTCTTTCACCATCAATGGTAATCCTTCAGACTCCTGACTGGAGTCTTGGCAGCTTCTCGTGTCCTCCTTATCATGGGGGGAATGGTCCAAGACATGCTCATGACTGGCTCTATTCGAAGTTCTAGCTTGTTGCTACTAGGAGATAATCTCAGGTGCGATGACTTCAACTTGCCTTCACACACTCTAGGTCTATACCTAAGCCAGCATTTGAAATGCCTCAGCCATCCTCTTCATTGAGCCTTCGAATGCTTCTTGACATTGGTGCCATGCCTGGGCTTCATCAGTCCTGTTGACGGTGATGCCAGGTTAATAGCGAACTAGGGAGGCCAGACCATTGGCGATTCTAGTGATAGAAGAGCTTGCAGTGTGACCTTCTAGTTGTCTGATGACAATGTCTGATTTCTTGGTGGCCTTTCCTCTTGCCATTTCAAACTAAACAGAATCAACCAAAAATACGACCAGAGAACAGAAGGGTCCCATTCCCATTGGGCGTGCCAAAATGTTGACAGTGGATTTTGGTTTAATCCAAATCCGGCCAATAGAGGGGGTTCTTTAGGGACCCAAGCCATTCTCCGGTTGTTGAGGCGATGAATGGGGGTTGGATGGCAGGAGGAAAAGGGAAAAGGAAGAGAAATGCACGGAGTTTAACGTGGTTCGGCTAAATCCAAATGACACCAAACCCTACGTCCACGGAGATACTTTTATTAGAGTAAAGGAATGTTTATAATGCTTTGCTATGGCTTCCGGCAGAGCTTTTGCTAGTATCCTCTTCTCTCTCTCTTTTTACAATAACTCTAGCCCCCCTCCAATTTATAGAAGCATAGAGGGGTACAAATGGAACTAAATTAGCTATGTATCTGTTACATCAAGTATTAAATATATAAGACTACCTAGGATACTAGAGACTAGTTTCTATAGGCTACTTTCTACAATTAGGACCCGATGGCCATATTTGCAGAATGGCGGTGCAAGTTATTCATTGGCTCTATGCTTGACTTCAGCAAGCTTCCAGCTAAATGAGGCTATGTCACCACAAGCTTGAACCTACACGCTGGGGCTATTACTGGTTCCTGACTTCGAGCTCGTTTGGCCAGTGAGCTCAGGTCTTCTACAAGCTAAAGGCTTCTACACAACAATCTGGGGGACTCATTGCTTAGTCAGATTTGACTTTTCCTCAGCTTTTGCCAACCCATTATGCAGTACCAGTTTCTATTGATAACATAACATAAATTATTTATTATTTAAATTTTTTAATAAATTTATATAATTTTATATTTATCACATTATCTAACTTCATTATTAATTTAATCTGAATCAATTAAACATAATCTAATAATTTTTTAATTTAAATATTTGATTTGATTTTTAAAACATTGTTTCCCAATCCAATAACAAAATTGATTTAGCTTTCCACTTACATTGCCATTTGAACTTTCCAAGATCCCCTAGCACTGTTATACTAAAACAACGGTAATACGGGATTTTACTTCAGTGGTTAATTTGGCCATGGATTCCGCCCGTGCAATCTTGAATGCCAATTCCCAAGATTAGGGGTTTAAATGGGATTTTGCATTCTTACTCTCTTCTTTCCACATTTACCCTCTTAGCAGGAAAAAAAAACATTTTAAATCCACGGCTACAATTTATTAATCAAAATTTGGATGTTCAGCACTTTGCCACATCACCCAAAACTCTTAAACCCCACTTTTTACTCCCGACATGATAAACAATACCATTTTGTTAATTACAATTTTTGAACTTTCTTGATCACAAATCAATTTAGACTACAGGACAAATCATCCAAGTACTATGGTCTTATGTAAAAAAAACAGTCAGAATCTCCAAGTGGAGGACATTGTGACGAGGAAAATCCACCTTCATTTCGTGGCAATTAGGGTGGTAAAATAGATGAATATTTATAATCCATCTAATTCGTTTAATTTTGAATTTCATTAAATTCATCTATAATGTATGAAATGAATTGATAAAATATTTATTCATTAACGTTGTTAAATATGCATGCATCATTATTTGTTATCCATTCATTTTAATATTTTTATTCAACAATCAAAATAAATATTTGACAAAATAATCATTAAAAATATATCTATATTTCACATTACATTATAAATAGCTTATCATTTAGATCCAAATAATAGAGATTATTAAATAGTTAGAGCTTCAGGTCTTCGATATTGGAATAGTTTCAGTACAATTGTGAGATATTTCTATTGCTATTTCTTTTTCTTTTTCCTTCATTTTTATCAATCTTGTGTAATAATACAGTACGATAGATTGTCTATTTAATAATAAAATAACACATCTTAATTAATTTTTTTTAAATAATAAGTGACTTCTTTGATGATAATAGAATTGAGGATTTAGAGCATGATGAAAGGCATTCAAATTCGAAAAGATATATAAGTTTTGTAGTATAGGATCAATTTGATAAAATGGTTGTCATAGACATTTTCCGGTAACATGTAAATGGACTGGCAAAGGCTTAATAAAAGATAAGTCTAACCAAGAAAGACCCGGACCATTCAAGAGAGCTAAGGTCACACAGAGGGTGCACCGGCTCGCTAGCCACGAGCTTGGAGTGCAAGATAAGTTTTGGGTGGTAATCCTAACTCGCTAACGACGCAAGACAAAAGTCCAGATTCTCCAAAGACAAGCCCCAGCTCAATTCACCTAACAACTCATCCTACATGAGCTCGCATTGCTAAGCACAAGCTTGAGATCACTAACCATTGCAAGCCCCCTTCCCTAAAAGTGGGACCGATCTCGCTCCCCGAAGGATAGCAATGACCGTGGGTCAGAAGTTCTAACCCACAAGGTGAAGCACGCCACTTAACCAGATGCCCACTAAGGTCGAATCAGAAACATCTACTTGTAAACAACCTATGAGAGCCTTCTATAACAGTAGGCAGAAGGGCCCACACACAAAAAGCAACCTGTTTAAGCTGACTTGCAGGAGTCTATATTGTCTTGCATATTCATTATCTGATGTAATATATTTATAGCTTGTAAAATTACATTTGTAACCTCCCAGCCTCTATAAATAAAAGGAGGGAGGCCATTGTAGGGGACGGCTGGGGAGGACATACGGAAGCCTTATCAAAATAGTGAGAGAGGGACTTGTATATTGTAACTCTGCCTATCCAAACAATGAAAACACAACCTGAAGACAAATACAATCACCGTGGATGTAGGGGCCAAACTAGCTTTAGCTGAACCATGATAAAAAGGCTTTTGGTGTATGTTCTTCCTCTCTTTCATTCTCCCTTTTTTTCCACTGACATGCCTGCTACTCACAATCTGGGTGTTGACTAAGATTTGGGTCTGATGAATCAAATTTTATCGTCAACATTTTTGCGCTAGAAGGAAGGGCTTGAACCTTCGAACTATCTTCTCTCTATTTTTGTGATTTGTTGAACAGCCACAATGGCAAGAGAAAGAACCACCAGGAGTATTGATGCTGTTACCTTCCAACCTAAGGATCATGTGGAACAACAAGAGTTGCCACTGGGGGGCTCAGTCTTCCCAGCTATAGGCATTTCTACTACCCTCACAACGGTACTGTCAATGATATGGCACCATCAAACCCCTCACCATCCTATTGCTTTCAGGGCTGATAGAGTTTAGGCATGGCATCAGCGTCAGGAGGTGCTCAAGAGGATAGCGAAAGAACTAGTCAAAGCAATTAGAGCACTAGCACAGACACAAACCTAAGGAGCACAAAAGAAAGTTTAGGTCACAACACTTAAGGGGGCTAGCTACTAATTCAACTCACCCCTCCCACTCACGAGTAAGGTCAAAGGTTTGTCGAATTCATAAAAGCTAGGGTGGTCAATGACCTGATAGCCCATATCAGGAACAAAGCTTGAACAAGTCTAGATAAGGGCATATGTCGGGTCACTACACTTAAGACCAGGAAAGAGAAAGGAGCCATCGATCTTCCAACCAGTGATCCAAAATGCATAACCTAATAGTAGAAAAACTACTCTAGAGGGCAAAACAATTGAAAGAATGCCCTCAAGATCAGAGTAGCTGAGATTATTATAAGGAGAGGACTTCATTCACTATCGAGATGGAAAAGCAACTACTCCCTTGCAAACTCAAAGTCCTCATGATTTCACAATGCAATGGGGACAATGACCCCTATGACCACCTTAATGCATTCAATATCTAGATGGATCTCCAAACAGCCAACCTTTTGGTCAAGTGTTGTGTCTTCCTGGCTACACTAGGAGACATTCCCCGAGCATGGTTCAAGAATCTCCCAACTCGTAGCACTAGTAGCTTGGAAGAATGCTGGGAGGAATTTCTCAATCAATACAAATCACTGAAGTGGCAGCTTGCACCATCTTGCCACCTCACAACAGTCTTCAGCAAAAGGATGAATCATTAAAAGATTATATTGCTTGGTTCAAGCACGAGGTCAACAATGTGGAGAGCCCATCTAATGAGAGTATCTTGACAACAATCTTTATAGGACTCCGCAAGGATGGAAAGTTATATGAGAGCATTTACAAATCCCCAGTAAGTAACCTAGGCAAGTTTTACAAGTGAGTCACCAAGGAAATCAAGTGGGAAGAGGCCTTTGGTCTAGAGAGGTCTGAACAAGAGAATAATGCAAATAATTCTGGATAGAGACAGGGAAGAGGAGGAGAACACCCAAAGCAACCCTAGTGATCGGCCTATGAAGAAGTAAAAAAGTGAGCGACCTCCACATCAAGGTTGCCATGGAAGCTATAATGTCTTGTCCGACACCCAAGACAAGATCTTCGCAGTGGAAAGAGACAGGGAAGACTTCAAAAAACCTCGACCCTTAAATACTCCTAATAAATGCAGATGCCACCAAAATCAATTCTGCACCTATCATGATGAGGTCAGACACAGAACTTCAGAGTGTTGGGCACTTAAGGATGCCATCGAGGATCTCATCTTGAGAGGATGTCTGAGGGACTATGTGGTGCAACTGACTACACAGTGACCCCAATTGCATAGGCATCTTCAACAATGGTGGCCTTAGCACATTTAATTTTCTTCTAATATTATCTAGATGTTAGATAGTGTCCTAATTTGTCTTCAAAATCTAACGTTATGTAATTCTTTGAATAAATTTTCAAGAGAAATCTAATCACGGGTTCACTTGGTAATCTCTCACTGAGTATTATTTATCCTAGAGCCCATAACAGCAAGAGTGACATTTATCATAGCATAAATGGGACTGAGATTCCCAAAGTTCCAATCATCTGAGCACAAGATCACCCTCGTTCTGGCATAATTTTGCTAATCATTTAGGCATAAGATCGCCCTCATTCTGGCATAAGATCCCCAATCATTCAGGCACAAGATTGCCCTCGTTCTAGTACAAGATTGCCAATCATTCGAGCACAAGATTGCCTTGGGCACAAGATCACCCTCATTCTAGCACAAGATTGCCAATCATTCGAGCACAAGATCAACCTCGTTCTAGCACAAGATCGCCATGGGCATGATAGTATTTGTTTTAAATAACTACAAGCGTACAATGTAGTTGTAGCTAGTACCAGCGAATACAGGTCGATCCCACAGGGAAGTTATTTCAAGTACTAGAATCTTTACAACTCAACTATCCAAATCAATAATAAAGAAATAAAAGAAATAAATAAAGAGAAATAAAAGAAAGAAAGAAGAACAAAAAATAAATGAGCAGATTACTTAAAGAAAGAAAGAAAGAAAATAAATAATAAAAGAAAAGACTCAAATGTAAAAAGCCTAGGATTAGGATTCACCTCAATTATGATCTTTAATAATTAATTGATTTATTTCC
>JANHAO010021765.1:0-12412 GCA_026873985.1 Saraca asoca
GTTAGCACAGATCTTAAAGGGTTTAAATTGATCTAAACCACGAAAGTAAGCTTTTAGGTTAAGAGTAAATACTATTATTAGACCTTGAAAAAGGTTAGTAATGAATGTAGGCTAAATCATCCTCAATAATCTAAGTAATTATGATAGGAAAGAATTTACATTAGTTGTAGGAAAATTATAATTGTGGTGAATCTTAATCCTAGGCCTTTTTTTAATATTTGAATTTAGTTTATTTATTTATTGTTGTTTCCTTTTATTATTTCTCTTTATTATTTGCAGCACTTTTATTTAATTTAGGCGATCCTAAATTGCAAACTTCTAGTAGTTAGTACAGAAATCCCTATGAGATTCAACCTGTATTCACCAGTCTTTACTACAGTTATGCCATGCGCTTGCGGAATAAACATACATCACGTTTGCATATGGAACTTTTGACATGTATTCTCATTCTGTGTCATCACTGGGAGACAATGCAGAGCTAAACTTGAAATGAGAAGCAAGTGGAGTATTCACAGGTTTTGACTGCTTATTCATGCCAAAATGTTGAAGAACCTTCTTCAAATATTGTCTTTGTGATATACAAACCTTGCCCTTATTTCTACTAATCTCCATTCCTAGTATCTTTTTAGCTTCTCCCAGATCCTTTATCTCAAATTCTTGACTTAGTTGATCTTTTAACTTCTCAATTTCTCCAAGATTTGTTGAAGTGATTAACATATATAAGAAACATCCATCTTGGAGCTTGTGAAAGTATACATAATGATTATACTTACTTTGTGTGTACTTTTGCCCCTATATGAATTTGTCAAATCTTTTGTACCACTACCTTGGAGATTGCTTCAATCTGTACAAAGCTTTGTTCAGCTTGCAAACCCAATTTTCTTTTCCAACAACCTTGAATCCATTGGGTTGATCTATGTAGATTTCATCTTCCACTCCATGTAGAAAAGCAATTTTTACATCAAGTTGAACTAATTTCAAATCAAACTGTGCTACCAAGGCTAATAAAATTTGAATGGAGGAATGTTTCAAAACTGGAGAAAATACTTCATTGTAGTCAATTCCCTCCTTTTGACCATAACCTTTTGCCACCAAACGTGCCTTGAAGTGAACATCATTCTTGTTAGGAAATACTTCTTTCTTTACAATTACCCACTTGCACCCAATAGCTTTTTTACCTTTCAGTAGTTAAGCTAGCTCCCAAGTCTTATTCTTCTGAAGGGGCTGCATTTCATCTTTTATGGCTTTTTTCCGCTGTTCACTTTCAGAACTTCTAATTTCTTCTTAATAAGTCAAAGGAATGTTATCATGAACAGCTGGAAGTGCATAGGCCACCATATCAACAAAACGAGTAGGTTTTCGAATCTCTTGTCGTGGCCTATCAACTGCAATTGATCTTGGTTGTTGTAGAGGTTCTTGGGTTGAACATACATTTTCTACTCCTTGGTCTTCAAAAATCTCATCAACTATAGGAGTTTCATCATTAGTTGAGACAATCTTTAATGCTTCAAACTCCACCTATTGAGGAGTTTGTTCCACTTGCTACTGAGTCTCTTTTGTCACCTTTTTCAACAAGGTAGATTCATCAAAAGTGACATCTCTACTATAAATTATCTTTTCGTATCAAGACACCACAAACGTTATCCTTTGATGCTAGAACTGATACCTATAAATAATGCTTTCTTTGCCCTTGGATCTAACTTAGATTCTTTAACATGATAAAATGCAGGAGAACCAAAAACGTGTAAAGAATCATAATCTGTGGCAAGTTTTCCATACCAGACCTCCGCGATTTATGAGATGGCTTGCATACATTACTGCTTCAGCCCAAAATCTTTTGTCTAACTTAGCATCATACAACATATATCGAACCTTCTCTAGTAAAGTCTGGTTTATGCATTTAGCCAAGGCATTTTGCTGTGGTGTATCTCTAATAATGAAGTGTCATAGAATACCCTTCTCTTGGCGCATTTTCAACAACGGATCACTTCGATATTCTCCACCATTATCTGATTTGAACCGTTTGATCCTTCTACCTATCTGGGTCTTGATCATCTTCTTTCATTTAACCAATCAATCTAATACTTCATCTTTAATCTTCATCAGATACACCTAAACTTTTCTAGAAAAATCATTTACAAAAGTAACAAAGTAATGCATACCATCCAAAGAAGCTAGCTTTGTAGGTCCCCACGCATTTGAGTGAACATACTCCAAAATACCCTCAGTATTATGGATTGCAATTTCAAACTTTACTTTTGTTTGCTTTCCCAGAATACAGTATTCACAAAAATCCAACTTGCATACCTTTACACCTTTTAGTAGGCCTTGTCTCACCAAATTCTATAGAGCCTTTTCACCAGCATGTCTTAAACACATATGCCATAATTTGGTAACTTTTGAATCTACGTTTTCACCAAATACTGTAGCAGCCACCCCAGTAACTATATTACCTTGGAAGTAATATAAGTTATTCTTCTTGATGCCTTTCATCACTACCAGTGCACTAGAACTGACTTTCAAAACTCTATCTCGTAAGGTTACTATCAAGCCTTTGGATTCCAAAGCTCCCAATGAGATGAGATTTTTCTTCAAATTTGGTACATATCGAACATTAGTCAGAACTCTAGTTGATCCATTATAACTTTTCAAATGGATTGAACCTATCCTAATTGTTTGTAGAGCCTCATCGTTGCCCATGTAAACAACACTGCCATTGAGTTTTTCAAATTCGAAAAACCATTTCTTGTTGGGACACATATGATAGGTACATCCCGAATCCATAATCCATTATCAAAGTAAGATTTGTTTGATATGCCAACTAGTACAAATTTAGATTCATCATCTTCACATCTGGCGACATAAGCATCTATAGAGGCATCCAAAATAGGTTTACCATTGTCTTTCTTCTTCAGATTTGGATAATCTTTTTTCTAGTGCCCTTTTTCATGACAAAAGGCACATTCATCCTTAACAAGTTTGCCCTTCGAATGAGATCTGCCCCTTCTCCTTGGCTTGCCTTTCTCCTTGGTTTAAGCCCTACCTCTTGCATCATAGGCTTCTCTTGCAATGTTTTCATGTTCTTGCTGGTCCGCCTTTCTAATTTCAATATTGTACAAAGCAGCATATACTTTATCAAAAGTAATTTCATTCTTTCAGTGAAGTATAGTAATGACAAGGTGTTCATATTCCTCTGGGAGAGAAGTTAGGAGCATCATCACTTTATATTCTTCTTTAATGACCTCCTCAAGGTTTAACAACTGAGCTACTAAATTTTTAAACTCAGAAATATGATTGTACATAGTAGTACCTAGTTGATACCGGAAATGAAACAACTTTTTCTTCAGATAAAGCTGATTCTGACAGCTCTTCATTATGAATTGCTTCTCAAGCTCCATCCATAACTTGCTTGTAGATGTTCCTTTCATATGTGGAAACTTCTGTTCTTTAGTGAGATATGATCGGATTGCAACACAAGCATTTCAGTTAACCCGAGCCCGTTCTGTATCATCCATATTAGCTGACTTATTTTCTTCAAGTGCAATGTCAAACTCTTGTTGATAAAAAGCATCCAACATCTTGCATTGCCATATGCTAAAGTTGTTTGTTCCATCAAAATTTTCCACTTCAATCTTCGCGTTGGTCACTACTATCCTTGTCGACGATCTTGTGAAATTAGAACTTGATGACATATTGTCCATCATCGGTGGTGCTCTTGTTGACAATCAAATGAAGTGAAATCTGACAAAGCCTAGGTTCAACCCGGCTCTAATACCAATTGTTGTTTGGAAATATGTTTAATAATTGGTGTGACTAACTGAAAACTAAAATAAAATTGCACAAGAGAAATAGAGCGACACAAACTATTTACGTGGTTCGACAAATTGCCTACGTCCATGGGAGGGAGACCAAATTCCACTAGTAATTCAAATGTGGAGTACAAATTCTCAACCTCTCACCAAATCCCAATACACCCTTTTTCTCAAACAAGAACACTTTTCATAGGCATTTGAGTACCTCACCAAAAGAAACAAAACTCAAATGCCAACTACAAAGCTTAGAAAAGTATACAAAGGAAAGTGCTCTTCTTCAAATCTTCGACACTTAGAAGATTACAAACATAGGCTATTTATAAGCTAAGACCAAAGACAATTAACGGTTCAAAGTTAATTACTTGGAGGCAACACAAATCCAACAGTCAAGAATCAACCCTTGATGCTTGCATATATCCAGTGGCCAAGATTGATTACTTGATGCCCATTTATATTCTATGGTCAGGATTGTTCCTTGATGCCTACTCATATTAATTGAAGTCATTATCCAACATATATTTCCATTTGTATTTAAGTGACGATGAACTTAGAGAAAATTATAACATTTCATGAAATTATTTTATTTTTAAAAGAAAATGATAAATCATTTGTCTTTATCATTATCTATGTGGGCCAATTGTTAATAAAATTTAACAAAAAATGATATGAAGTATTGAATTAAAAATAAAAAGTAAATACAAGAATCTAGTTTAAAACTTTTAAATTATAAAAATTTAATTAAAACTTAAACAAAACTACATGGTGCAACAGAACAATTTAACCTTTTTCTTAATATATAGGTTGTTTTAGATCTATTACAAAACCAAATTTCTTTATCATGGAATCATGCCAATAGAATAATAAAATGTTTATTTCTTTTCAATAATTTTATTAATGTAACTTGATTATTATATACATTAATATAACTTTTGAATTAAAATCATATATTTAAACAAAATTTAATTCAATATTTCTCAATAAATTAATTATTTATATACAAATCGATCTAGTCATATAATCACAAAATGTACATGTTTGTCAAGCCAGCAAAAGGAAAAAGAGTGAGGCAATATTAGAGCCACATCCGATGCCAGCACACTGTTTGGTCTTTTTCTAACATGACTGCCGCATCCAACTTCAATTCCCCCAAGACCCTTAGCTGGCCAATTCCTGTGATGTTCTATCCAGACATTGAAACACAACATATTGGTTACAAATACAATACAACAGCCTCACTTCCTTCAATTCGATTACGCTGGCTATCTATACTCTAATCATAGCATTAAAAATTCTAATTAATTTATTATTTATTATATTAAATACAATATTAATTCAAAATTTTTAATAAATTATCTTATTACAAAACATTTTATTTAAAATAATTTACAAAAAATTTAATTTATTATTTTATATTATTATTTTCTTAAATAATAATATATTTGACAAAATTTTATTATCAATCAATTTATTTTAAAAATAAAATTTATTATATTAAATTAAATTTGTATATTAATTCTCTATAAACTGAATCAACTTCAATCTTTTGTTTCATGTTCAACTAAAATTTTGACTTTTTAACAATTAATTAATTTTTTTTAAAAAATAAATATAATATTAATTATGATAATTAGTTATAGATATGGAATAAATTGAAATTTGAAAATTCAATTTACACAATAATTTAAGAGTATTGTATCTTTCAGTTTTACATTACTTTCTAATTAAGCTATAATTAAATATATTTAATTTAAATAAAATTTCTTCCTTACCTAACCACCATAAATATCTAATTAGTTATAAAAACTACAATATAGAATAAAGTTATAATTAAATAATCAATTTGCGTGATAATTTTTATTACCAATAATTTTAAATTAATTCATTTTATGAAAATAAAAAATAATTTTTATTTTGTATTATCATATATTGAATGTTATGCCAATTATTTTCTTAAATAATCATTTTGTTTGAGAAATTTTTATTATCAATCACTGTATTTTAAAAATTAAATTTATCATACAAAATTAAATATTTAAACTAATTGATTCAAGAGTATTAACCTATTTCTTTTGTTTCAAAGTCAAGAAAAATTTTGACATCATTATTAATTAATTTTCATCTTTAAAAATAAGCAAATATTTAATTAATTATAGAAATTAAATATGGAAGAATTTGTAAATTAAAAATTTAATTCACACAATATTTAAAAGTATTATATCTTATGATTTAACGACATAATTAAATTGTTTTATTTGAATAATATTATTGATTATTTCAACTTAGTTATAGACTTAATTGAAATATTTAATTAGTGTTGACGTCGGATTTTGGTATTAAGTCAAACTCCGACCAACGGGAGAATTTTTTCGGGATCTCTAACCATGATTGGTTCAAACACCAGAAATCAGCAGAATACACAAAGAAGAAGGGAATAGTAGAAAAGAGACACAAGATTTTTAATGTGGTCCGGTCAAATCCGGATAAAATCGGGCCTTATATCCATGGTAGTGTATTATTATGGAAGTATTTCTACAAAGATCTTAGCATACAATATTACTTCCTCTTATAGTTTTGGCTAACCCTTTCCCTATTTTTGCAGAGTTTTTGTTGCTTTTTTTTTTTTTGGGATCATCCCTCCTTTGGGGAGGGCTCCTTCCTCACATTTATAGAGGAGAGGAAGTTACAATAGTAATATAATTTGTAGTAAATCTATTACATCAACATTTATTATATAAAACAGAATGAACAGACAAAATCTTGCTATTCGACTGCTGCAGATTGTCTTTAATAAGTGGGCTCGGTGTGTCTACTGGGCAATACATGGACGAATCTTCTGCCTAACGAGCTCTAGGTCACTAGCCATACTTCATTAGTCAGGTCGTTTAATTTGGGGTCGCACCCGTCCTCGAGATAAGGAAGTCGAGGTTGAGCTCGCTCTGTCATGTGTGAGCTCGAACTAGAGAGGTCGCTTTACGATGCGACTTGATGATAGAGCTATCTAAATATCCATCAAGCTGGTCCTTTAGCTGCTCTTGGGCTTCTCACAAGTTCATCCAGGTCAAACCGATTCTCACATATAACATAAGTCCCCCAACCCTCAACTCGCTTTGCAGGCTGGGAGTTATGACTCTTCGATATCTGGCTAGTCAAAGTCTTTTTTCGAGACTGTTGTTTCATCTGCACTAGGCCATGTCTCTCATGGCACATGTCCGGCAGTTGTTGGTGAGTCAACCTTAGCCTTTCCTAAGGCCATAAATGATGACAGTTGGGGGGACGGATCTGGATCCTTCGATGGAGCAGGCCCTAGCTTCTATATAAGGGAGGAGGAACTCTTTTTACCACTATGCTGCGCAAACCATGGAGTTTCCTAATAAACTACCATTGTTTCTGGCATTCTGGCTCTCCACCTGGGTGTGTATGGTCTGTTGGATAAAGAACTCAGTAGATTCGGCTTCTCCGATAACATGGAGGGATCTCATATGGATCTCAGATTACATCCTCTCGGTGCTTTCATAAGGCAATTATTCGGCTAGCCAAGTTCTTGACACTTTTTGATTTGCTTCTTTCGCAAATTAGAAGGAGAGCTAGAGGCCGGAGAAAATAAAGAGCTACGGTGCCGCCACCAGAGGTGCATTGGAAGAAGAAAGTTGAAGACCTGGGTGATGCATGGGCTCTGGTCAGCTAGAGTACGGCCCTCTGCGGTTAGTCCTTCTTCTTTGTCATAGGTTTTTCCTTTTGTATTCTGATTAGTCTGCATCCAGAGCTTTCTGATATAATTCTGCCTTGTTGAGGTCTTTTTATGAATAAAGTTTACTTTTGTGATTTTTGTTTGTTGCTATTGTATATTTGCATTGTTTAAACAATCTGTGCCACCTGTGCATAGTTAGAAAATAATGTGAGAGTGACAAACACTTGGTCACAAGTAAGATGCGAGTTAGAGTGATCTCCTGTTCGGGCCGATCCTGTGGCCAAATAAATAGATAAGTTAGTATGGAAATTGTAAAATAATAGATAAGTTTACATGAGAGTTGCAAAATAATATAGTTCAATGAGAGTTATGACATTAACAAGTGAGCGATCTCGTGCTCAAGCCAATCTCGTGGTCAAATAGATAAGTTTGCATGAGAGTTATGAAATAATGTAGTTCGTATAAGAGCTGTGACATTAACAAGTGAGCGATCTTGTGCTTGGGCTGATCTCGTGGCCAAATAGATAAGTTCACATGAGAGCTATGAAATAATACAGTTTGTATGAGAGCTGTGAAATTAACAAGTGAGTGATCTCGTGGCCAAATAAGAGAGTGACCAATCTTGTGGTCGGGACAATCTTATGCCCAAATAAAAGGGTGACTGATATTATGGTCGGGGCAATCTTGTGCCCAAATAAAAGAGTGATCGATCTCGTGGTCAGGGCAATCTTGTGCCCAAATGAAAGGGTGACCAATCTTGTGGTCGAGACGATCTTGTGCCCAAATAAAAGAGTGATCAATCTTGTGGTGAAGGCGATCTTATATCCAAATAAAAGATGCTAGTTAAATGAATCACCTGTTTGAAGAAAATTTAAAATCAGTAGTGGTATTCAAAATGTTTACATAATTTACAAAAACTACAAAAGTTTAAAAGATAGTCCTGATAGTAGGAGACTGCTCTTGCTTGAGGCCTTACCGAGATGGTCCTAGCCGTTGCCTAGAAGGCTACACAACGTAGTCATGCAAATGACCTCTTTTGATGAGATCTTTGATAGCGTCTCTCAGCACCCAGCACTCTGAGGTGACATGTCCAAACTCATTGTGGTATGCACAGAACTTTCCTAGGTTGAGTCTAGACTTGTTGGGAGTCTTCAAGGGTGGAGGCTTTCTGAAATCCTCCTTATCCCTTTCCATCGCAAAGATCTTATCCTGAGCGTCTGACAGGATGCTATAGGTACTGTGACGACCTAAGAACATAGGTTGTTCATCTTGCTCTTCTTAGTAAGTTGATGGTCGGGGTTGTCATTCTCGTTCCCATGATTACTCCTCTTCTTGTTTTGAGCTGAGCTGCTCGCTTCGATTTTTTATGGACCAAAAGTCTCTTCCCATCTGATCTGCTTTAAGGCTTGCTTATAAAATTTACCCAGGTTACTAATTGGGGACTTGTACAAACTCTTGAATAGCTTTCCATCTTTGTTAAGTCCCACTGAGATGACAGTTAGGATGGCCTAATCTGAGGGCTTCTCCACATTGTTGACCTCACTCCTAAAGCGAGCAATGTAGTCTTTTAGTGTTTCATGCTTACTCTGGAAAACCGTAGCGAGGTGACATGGGGGCGTAAGTTACTTCTTCAGCACTTGGTACTGGTCAATGAACTTTCCCTGGCACTCTTCCCAATTGTTAATGCTATGAGCTAGGAGACTCTTGAACCACATTTAAGAAACTTCAACCAAAGTAGCAGGGAAAATGCGACACCTGACTAAAGGGTTGCAAGCTTGTAGATTCATTTGGATGTTGAATAGGTCCAGATGGTTGTGCAGGTCACTGTCTCTGTCATATAGCAGAATGGTTAGGACTTTGAGCTTACATGGGAGGGATTCCTCTATGATCTCTCTAGAGGATAGGGTTCATTCCCCAAAGTGACCTCAGTCCTTTTGAACCTAAGGGTGCTCCTTTAAATGCTTGACTTTTTGAAGGAGATCTTCTACCAAAATGTCCAAGCCCCCCAGTCTTTGGCTAGAGACTTGGTGGCTTGGTTTACTATTTTGACCATGTGGATGGCAATTTGAAGTCTGCTCCTGGTTAGCCTCACCAGAACGTTCAACCTTAGGTACGACGATGTCAGCCTGCCCTTGCACGTTCTGAGCTTGTGCTTGCACTAACATTGTGACTGTTTTAGCCAGCTCTCCTATCATGTACTCAAGTTTCTCCTCATGTTGAAGCTAGGTTTGTAGTCCGTTAGTGCTGTTGGCGATGGGAATTGGTTGTACTGAGCTGGTTGGAGGGACACCAGTAATTACTCTGATGACAAGAGTAGTGATGAGTCTGTCATTAAGATATGACCATCTGGAGGATGGGGTTGTGCATTTGAAGTTTTAGTGGCTCTTCCCTTGGCCATTGTAGCAGGAAATGAACCAGAATAGGTGAGATCCCTACAGATGGCATCAAAGATGTTGACGTCAGATTTTGGTATTGAGTCAAACTCCGGCCAACGGGGGGATTCTTTTAGAATCTCTAATCATGACTAGTTCAAACACAAAAAATCAGTAGAATACACAAAGAAGAAGGGAAGAGCAGAAAAGATACACAAGATTTTTAAGGTAGTTCGGCCAAATTCGGATAAAATCAGACTCTACGTTTATGGTAGTGTATTGTTATGGAAGTATTTCTACAAAGATCTCAGCATACAATATTGCTTCCTCTTATAGTTTTAGCTAACCCTTTCCCTATTTTGGCAGAGTTTCTGCCACTTTTTTTTTTTATCATCCCTCCTTTGGGGAGGGCTCCTTCCTTATATTTATAGAGGAGAGGAGGTTACAATAGTAATTTCATTTGCAATAAATCTATTACATCAACATTTATTATGCAAGATAGAATGAACAAACAAAATCTTGCTATTTGGCTGCTACAGATTATTTTCAGTAAGTGGGCCCGATATGTCTACTGGGCAATACGTGGATGAATCTTCTGCCTAACGAGCTCCCAGGTCACTAACCATATTTCATTAGTTAGGTCATTTAATCTAGGGTCACACCTGTCCTCGAGATGAGGAAGTTGAGGTTGAGCTTGCTCTGTCATGCACGAGCTCAAACTGGAGAGGTCGCTTCACGACGTGACCTGATGGTAGAGCGAGCTAAATCTCCCTTAAGCCGATCCTTTGGCCGCCCTCAAGCTTTTCACAGGTTCATCCAGTTTGAACCGATTCTCACATATAGTTAATTAGATTTATTGATATTGTTATACCCTACAAGCATAACAATATCTCATTGTTTCATGTTCAACTAAAGTTTTGACTTCTTAACAATTAATTAATTTTATTTTTTAAAATACTTAAATATAATATTTATTGACGGTCGATTTTGGTAATTGATCAACCAAAGGTTCTAGAACCCAAACTACTGTAAAGGGTGTGAAAAAGTAAGAAAACAACAAGAGCAAGAGGAAAGAAGAACAAGATGAACACTGAAGGTTTTTGACATGGATTGGCTAAAGTCAGTGCGACCTTTACGCCATAGTGGTTATATTTGCTTTTGTGCGGTTGTTTTACTGCTCAAACTAGTAGAATAGGAGTGCAAATGTTCTCTCATTATTTTGACAGATTTTCTGCATGTATTTTCCACTATCATCTATTACAATGATTTCCCTCCTATTTATAAAAGTAGTGAGGGTTACAAGTGTAATTTGATAAATTACAAATATGTCTATTCCGTCATATTGGGCAATAAATGCTTGACAGATAATAAATGCTTGACAATTCACTATCAGACTGTTAGTGGCTGATGTGTCAATTCTGGGGTTAACTTGTCAATTGGCAATATGTGTATCTAGGTACTAATTGGTCTTCAGGGTTCTGTACTTATGCTCGGGGTAGCTCGCTCGATGACCTGAGCTTGTCTAGTGATCTAAGCTCATGCTGGGTGATCTGCTGGTAAGCCCTGCGACCTCACTTTGGAATGGGCCAGACCTTTCTTTACTGTACTACTCTATTGGGCCTCTACCAGGCCATCCTATATGGTCCCAAAAATACCTATAACATTAGCCCCCTCAACTCTCATTTCACCTCACGGATTGAGAGTTATAGTTCGCTAGCAAAAGGTCTCAGTCTGTTGCATTGCTAAAGTTCTTCTTTTGCGGTCTGCAGTGTTGTCAAGTCTACACATTTAGTCTTGTCATGTTATCATTTCAAGTTTTAATCTTTCATTTCATCTGCGCTAGGCCATACTTTTTGCTATACATGTTTTATATCTGTTGGAGTGGCAATCTTGTTCTTTGTTAGACTGTTCAATTAAGAACAGCTGGATAACCTTTGGATTCTTCAATGAGGCTAGATTGGTCTATTTAAAGTGTGGAGACCTTCTTCCTTCTTCACAGAAAGATCAGATGGGTGCATTAGCTAGCCCTCCATATTTCTAGCAACTCGGCCTTTAGTGGAGTTCTTCAAGGCATGCTTGGCCGGCTATGACAATCTCTTTCTGAGGAATTTGGGAAAATTTTGTTATAGGGGGACCTCATGGACAATTCCTCTTTGAGGATCTTGAGAAATTTTGTTACATGCCCTTGTAGCTTCCTTCAGGCTATGTTGAATAATGCAATTGTTTCATCCTTGTTCTTTGGTTTCCTTGTGTGGTGAGCCAATTCGGTCGATTCTTTAGCTTTCTTGCTCAGCTGAGTAAACTGTTTGGCTTTCTAGGTACTTTATAGGCAACAGAGTAAAGGAATAAGCTGTAAGCTTGGGAGGAGGGTAAGGAAGAGTTAAAGTAATTTGGCTTGCTCGTTACTTACAGGATCTGGTTCTTGAAAGCTAGTTTCTCCTACATATTATGGTTGTAGGCTTACTTTGATTTATACCTTTGAATCTTCATGTAAATTTACCTTGTTGAAAGAGGTTTTGTAATGAAACTTTGTGTAACAT
>JANHAO010021766.1:0-12407 GCA_026873985.1 Saraca asoca
ATCAAATTATACTAGGTAATCACAATAGAAAATCAATCAATAATATTAAAGAACCATAATTGGGCTATTCCCAATCCTAGAATAGGAATCTATTCATACATGGTAGAAGTAAAAAACAAATTCATTAATGTAAAGAACTGCATAAAAAGAAGAAAAGATAAAGTTGAAAAGAAGAAATATGGATGAAAGTAAACTAGAATCCTTGCAAGAACTTTAAACAAGAAAGAATTCTTAAATTCTGCTCATAAAAACTCCTAAGAATGTAAAGAATGCTTAATCTACCTTAATTCTAGCTAATGACTCCATTAGGTTGCATAAGATCAGCTTTTATAGTAGGATTGCAGAGGCCGAAACATGACTGTGTTGGGTGACATAAGCTGGCCGTGTTTCAGGCTTGAGGTTTGCTGGAGAATGCACTGAACACGGCCGTATCCCAGGACATGGCCAGGCCATGTTCAATGCTAGCTTCTTCTTTTCTTCAAGCTTCAATCACTTGTTAAGTTAAGTTCTTCACATGGCTTCTTTCCTAGCATCTCCTTAATCCAATCGTGCTTCAAACTTCTGCTTCCATCCTGCTTTCAAAGCCTTTTTGCTAACCTAGAAAGAGAAACAAAAACTACAGCAGTACCAAAGAACAAATAGACTAAACTAAGACAAAAAGTGCAAAAAAGTCACAAATTAATAATGAATCAAGAGGTAATAATCATCATAATAATAGGCATTTTACTTGTTTATTAGCTGTTCACTTCTCTTCTTGATTGGACTTCTTTGGCTAAAAGTTTCCTCCCACCTAACCTCTTTGGTGGCTTATTCATAAAACTTGCCCAAGTTCCTCACTGGAAACTTGTATATGCTCTTATATAGCTTGCCATCCTTATGGAGTTCTATTGAGATTGCTATCAAGATGCTCTCATTTGAGGGTTTCTCCATGTTATTGACTTCATGTCTAAACCTAGAAATGCAGTCTTTCAATGATTCATTTTTTAGCTAAAAGACTATTATGAGGTGGCAGGCCAGTGCGAGCTACCTTCTTAGTATCCTGCACTAGTTAATGAATCTTCTCTAGCACTTTTCCCAATTGTTAATGTTATAAGCTGGGAGATTCTTGAACCATGTTCAAGGTATGTCTCCAAGAGTAGTTGGGAAGACATGGCACTTAACCACAGGGTTAGTTGTTTGAAGATCCATCTGGACATTGAACACATTTAGGTGGTCGTATGGATCACTATCCCCATTTTAATGTAGGATTGTGGGGATTTTAAACTTGTGAGGGAGAGGCTCTGTTTCAATCTCTTTAGTGAATAGTATCCTCTCCTTATAGTGATCTCAACTATCCTAAGTTTGGGGGTGCTCTTCTAATTGCTTTACCCTCTAGAGTAGCTCTTCTACCATCAGGTCCTAGGTCTCAGATTGCTAGCAAGAAGATCATTGACTCCTTTTACCTCCCTGGTCATAGGAGTTGTGATCTAAGGTTCTAAGTCTTTTCTACTTGCGAGCTCGGTGGACCTTCAATTTTGTTTATAAGTTGGAAAAGTGAGCTAAACCAATGCGTTAAAGTACTCTAGTTGACCTCTCTTCTTGAGCCCCTTCCAATGGTTGCTAGAGTACTCCTCTGGATGTGGTAACCTTGACCTACTTTTGCATGCCCAAGGCTTATGCCTAGGTCAGTACCTTAATTGCCTCAGCCAGCTTTTTTACCATATTCTCTAGTGCTTCTTGATGTTGGTGCCATGTTTGCACTCTTTCAGTCTCAAGAACAATAATAGTATGCTGATGGTGGGCTATGGGGGGCAAGCTAGTGGCGAGACCTATAGTGAGGTAGGCAGAAGTGCTTGTTGTAGAAAGAACTGGTTCTCTTTACTGTCTACATGGCCTTTCAATTGGTTAATCAGAATGTTTAAACTCTTGGTGGTTCTTCCTTTAGTCATCTCAACTTGAATGGAAAATCAACCAGAAAATTAACTAGAATGTAGTGTAAGGCCCTCCTTCTAGTGCCAAGATGCTGATCACAAAATCTAGTCAACTGAAAAGTCCAGAAACCCTAAATTACAGTCTAGGTCTAAAAGAGACCTAGAGGGAGAGAGAAAGAGGAAGAATAGGGAGAGAACAAGGAGACACCAGGAGTTTTTTAATGTAGTTTGACTAAAATAAATCGATTCCTACCTCTGTGATAGTTTTTATTTCTCAATCTATTTTGTTAAGTATTTTGACAGAGTAATAGTATATTATTGTTCCTATGATTCTCTCTATTTTGTCAAGAGTCTGTCCATTCAGATCCTCTCTTGTATAATAATCTTAACCCTTATTTATAATGGTTGGGGTGTTACAATTTGAATGTACATCAATAACTGAAAAGACTCTTGCTTAAGAGGTTTCCATGAAAATAGACAATTAATTAATTGCAAGTTGATTCCCACAAGTTAGCTTTTGCAAGTTGATTCCTTCTCAGGTTTCACCATAGCAAGCTTCTAGATGATGGCTAGGAAAATGTATCTTAACTTGTAGGCTAGAGCTTATCTTCAACAAGCTGGAACTACTATTTTGACCCTTGATCCATGATCTAAGTTAAGCAACCACCACCATAGTTAAGCTGGATCTTTACCAGTTGAACTCATCTATTAGGCTTTTGCTAGCCCATTTTCATGATTCCAAAAATACCCATAACACAATGCGAAATGTTTAAAATGGAGGAGGGTGAGTTAATTAAGGATTTAATCTAAAGATTCATTGCTATTACTAACCATCTAACTTTGCTTAGTAGAAAGTTTGAAAATGCAGGTCATGTTCATAAAATTCTAAGATCAGCCTAAGGTTACTGCAATCAAAGAATCATTGAATATGGGTATCCCTACTGTTCAAGAGTTTTTTTGGCAATCTTGAGGAGCATAAGTTAGAATTGAGAAGATACAAAAAGAATGGGGTTGACAAAAAGAAAAAAAGTCTAGCACTTAAAGCTGTAGAATTAGATAACGGAGAATCTAAAATTGACAGTCCAAACACCTCTAAAATCAGCTTAATAAAATTATAGTTACCATTACCCTTATCCTTGCTTATTTGATTCCATTCCTTTTTCATTTTATATATTAAACCAAACAGCCCCTAAATTTAGAAGTAATGTTCTTGCATAAGTTGTAATCCTCTTTTCTTAAGAGATGATTAAATATTTCAAACTTTTAGCTCCAAAATCTTAATTATCTTTTTACTACTCTTAATTTTCTGGTGTGTTCTTTATGCTAGTTTCTTGACACAATCACAAGTTGCAACAAAAGATCTGAAAATAAGAATGAAATGAACCTGACTCAATAATGGGGAACCAATGGAATCATGAATTTCAATTAAATTTTCATAACCACTTAGATTCATATTTATCAAATTTGGGATTCTTGATACGTTAAGCACTCATTCTAAAAGTTTACAATTGCAGAAATCCTTCTTAGTCAATGATTTGAACTTCTACAAAACAAAAAGAACTTAGATTTAATTTTAGTATAATAGCATTGTAATTTTATACAAAAGAAAACAAATAACACATGTTAGGGAAGTTGAGAACAATAAATACCTTGAGTGATTTGTTCAATAAAAAGCAACTACTACTCATGTTGAGGATGATGAGTTTATCTAGGATAAAATCAGATGGTAGAAATGATGAAGGATAGTTTGGCCAATTAAGCACTCTTAAACTATTTGGGAGATATTTGAACTCCATAGAAAATTGCACTTCTCCAATGATAAGTATGTTGAGATTTTTCACCTTTTTTAATGCCTTTTGGTTCCATTCATCACACTATTTTATCTATAGGCAAGTGTAAGCATGATGACCTCAAATTCACTGGTTCCTTTTTAAACAAAATGCAGTAGTTAACCACAACATAACATTGAATATCTAAAGTATATATTTAGGGGACTTTCCAAATTGTGAACCAAATTATCCAAGAGTTCATAAATTATTAAAAAGATAGGTAAATTATCAAATATTTTTCTTTTTGGTAAATAAAAACCAAATCAAGGTACAAAACAAAAAATAAAACATGCACATACCTTGTTATCTTCTAAAACATTAAAAAAAATCTTCATAGACCCATAATCTACTACATTTTTTAAGCTTTTACAATTGTTTCTAAACAATTTTTCTACCCATATTTTCTATTAATCATGCATTATCACATAACTCTTTTCAATTTTTATGGGAGATTTTGCAATCTACACTCTAATAACATATTCTATATGGAAGTACAACCATTTTGCAATATGTTTTTGACATCTTTCAAGTAAGCAAGCAATATCTATTATCCCAAAAGCATTATTGATTATCTTTTGATGATTACAAACTTCTTTGAATGAAATTTTAAATAGCATGATGATGAGGCTTACTAAAGATTTACATGAAGAATGGAAGACTTCATAGTGTCCTTGGCTTAGTCTAATTTTTGTAAAATAGAATTAGAGGTCTTCAAGTTGAAAATAAGGTTTAAAGGTGTTTGATGATGTGAAAAATGTTGTGGAAGAATGCACTTATATCTTCTATGAGAAACCCCTCATAAAAACATGTTTGTATCAACAAAAGATTTGGTTTTACATAGAAAATAAGGCAATATTGCTTTGTTAATGCCTTAGTCCATGTTAGCCATGTTTCCCATTCAAAATTAGGAATTTTGAGCTAAAAGTTGACTACTAGAATCCTAGCAATCAACTGCTAGCTTCTGGAAGTCTCCAGTTTCAGGGTTACGTTTAACAATTTATTGCCAGCTCTTTCATAATCAATTGCTATGATCTTGATTTGAACCAAGGTCTGTTTTAACAAGCATTTTTGCCCTAAATTGCCCCTACATACTTTCCAATGGTTTTAAAACATATTGTAACCCTAAAATCATTTCTACCATTCATCAAACACAAAAAATAATCTTTATTGCTCTCAATTTGTTTAAAGCCTAACTTGAGCTTTGCTGATTCTCTTTTTCTCTATTTTAAAGCTTTATGGAGTAATCAAACACTTAGGGTGGGTGTTCTTGAGCTTAATTTTCTTGATTGTTCACTGTTTCCTTTGTAGTATGGATGATGAAACCCTATAAGAATAAGAGTGAGGAATCTCTTGAGTTAAGTGCTTTGAGTGAGGATTCTTAAAAGGATTTGGTTGTTTAGGTGAAACAACATTGTGAAGGCTTCTTCAAGTGTCTGACTCAAATTTGAAAGGATAATGAAAGAGTAGAAACAAGCTTGGTTGAGATTGAGCATGGATGTAATCCTTAGAATGAATCTCCAAGGCTAAACCACTATAAATTTTGTGTCTAATTTCTCACCTTTACTTTTTTAATTTTCTGCATTTTATTTTGAGCATTTATTGTCATTCTTATTGATATTGATTAGTTAAGGTTTTGACATTTAGATTGCTTGTATATACTCTAAAAATTCTTAGTCCATTGTTTCTTTATTGTTGAAATTAATGGGGTTTTTAATAATGTTTTAAAAAACTTGTAAAATTGTAAAACCAATTCACCTTCTTTTAGTGGGATCTTGGGCTACCATATCAAGATCCTTTTCATCCAAATCATTGTAGCTTATTTTAAAGATTTCTTGGGTACTCTTGTTAGGAATTTCTTTATACATATCTAAAGCAAACTCCCATTCATCTAGTTTTTTATTAAATAAGTTAGAACATGTTATTTCTAGAGCTAATAGAAGTCCATATGGTATCAAATGTCCCTATTTTCAAGATCAACATCATCCCTTTTGAAGGCATGCCTGTTAAAACTTAATCAATGCACATACTATTTAGAAATTAAATAAGGTACTTCCAACTCTAGCTATGTTAATCAAGTAAATTCAAGTTAAATTAAATCTCACAAGTGTTTCTCCCAATTTAGTGATGGTAGTCTTATGGCTTATCACCTATCAAACTAAAGAAATTTACCTGACATGAAGGCTATACAGGTATTTATAGAAGGCTAGACCAAGGATCCTATTCAGTCACAAACATTAAATCCTTAATTATCTCTTAAAGATAATTTGAATCCTTATCACATCCTACAATCAAGGAAATTACATATTCAATTAACCTTAATTATCTCTTAAAGATAATCCTTAACTTATCACCTAGTGTGTTTAGGCCACATAAGGACTCTATTAGGAGATATATCTTACATTCTCCCACTTAGTCCATAAAACATTTATCACAAGATAGGTGATACTACTTTATATGACTGAAAAATTAAATAATATCATTATGGGTTCTGAATTTACTTAATCAAATTCTCTGTTAACAAGAATCATGTCAGTTGTATCCTCTATTCTCATACAGTCCCTTCTATGTATTTATATGTCAAGGAAAAATTTTAATCAAGTAATGAATCTTAATAAATGGAAATTTTATTATACTTTATACCAATCTGGGTCCAAATTGAATGAGATAAAAACAAACTGAATGTGCCCAAATTTTATGATAAACAAAAATGATAAATCAAAACAAATCAAAATGAGCCTAAAATCCTATATTTTCTACATGATCCTTATATGAATTAGTTGGCCCTTTAGTTAAAGGATCAATGATCATGAGCTTAGTATTGATATGATCAATGGCAATTATTTGCTCCTTGACATGGTCCCTAACAACCAAATACTTCATATTGATATGCATGTTCTGACTGCCACTTTTTTTATTCTCTGAGAAGAAAACAATAGCTAAATTATCATAGTACATCCTTAACGATTACCATATACTATCAACAACTCTTAGACTTGTGATAAAGTTTCTTAAAGGTATAGCCTACATTGTAGCTTTATGACAAGTAACGAATTTTGCTTCCATAATAGATGTAGCAACAACTGTCTACTTAGTGCTTCTCCATGAGATAGCACCTACAACAAGCATGAAAACATATCCAAATGTGGACTTTTTGCTGTCCTTGAAACCCACATAAAATTTGAATACCTAATCACCTCTAAATGGTTGAACTTTTGTATCTAATTTTGAAATTCTTGGTTCTTTGCAAATATCTTAGGACCTTTTTAGTAGCTTTCTAATGTTCTTGTCTTGGATTACTTTGGTATTTGCTCAACATTTCTACTACATTTGCAATATCAAGTCTAGTGCAGACTTGTGCATACATCAAACTACCAACTATTGATGCATTTGGTATATCCTTCATCACTTCTTGTTCCAAATTATTTTTCGAACATTATTCAAGACTGAATTTGTCCCTTTTGACAGTGGGTTCTACTATTGATGAACAATTTTTCATCCTAAATCTTTGCAAAACTTTTTTTGACAATCCTAATATCTTTTGAGACTAGTCTCAATGAATCTTTGTGCCAAGGACATAAGAGGCTTCACTCAAATCTTTCATACCAAAGTTTTGTGAAAGAAAATCTTTAGTCTTATGTAACATCCCTAAATTATTACTTGCAAGCAATATATTATCTACATATAACACTAAAAACATATACATGCTCTAACTTACCTTAAGTATATACACTGATCAACCATGTTTTTTGATAAAACCATAAGTGGTTATAACATTGTGAAATTTCATGTACCATTGTTGTGAGGTTTGTTTAAATCCATATATAGACTTCTTTAACTTGCAAACCAAATGACTACCATTAGTAGTACCAAAATCTTTAGGTTGAGTTATATAAACTTCTTCAATAAGATCTCCATTTAGAAAAGTTATTTTGACATCCATTTAATGTAATTCTAAATCAAAATGAGCCGCTAAAGCCATAATTATCCTTAAAGAATCCTTCTTTGAAATTAGAGAATCATGGTTTCACTTCAGGTGTCTTATTATATCTTTATTTTCCATAAATACTAATTGTACATTAGTATATTCCCTTCCTTAATTTTCAAACAAGTTGGCCCATGTAGGCCAAGCCCATTTGAGCCCAGCCTATCCGTTTTACATTACTAATAATAAGTGAATAGCACTGAGATATTTAAAAATAAATTTATTTTCTTTTATTTCTTAAATATTGACATTGTATATTTTAGGGATTCATAAAATATTTTGACCATAATATATGTTGCATAATTATTTTCTAGGTAATCAATTTTATTTAAAGAGTATTGTGAAGAGCCTAACACCTTCCCTATACACAGTTAGACTTCCAAACTATCTTTTTTGGTTTGAAAGACCTACTTTGTCTATTTTTTGGTTTCCAATTTTTCATAAAAAATTAGTGCTGACTCCTATTTTTATTTATTAAAATAGTCATTGTCACCATTGCACATTCTTCGGGCATGCTATGACATTGTCACTAGAAATTATAGACTTTCTCATCCTTGTGGATCTTCTCACACCCACAACTTATTCCAAATTTTCTCAAGTTTGGACAAGTTTAACATGAATTTATTCCTCATGGGGTGTTTGTTCTTGAATTGGTTGTTCTTCAATATTACTTGATTGAGTATCTTGAAAACAATCAATGATTGAGTTAATAGGTTTCTCAATTGAATCTACATTTCCATTTGACGAGAAATACTCCTACTAAACTCAACATCCTCAAGAAACCTTACATTTCTAACTTCAATTATTTTTGGTGCGTTTGAGGGACAATAAAATCTAAACCCCTTGGAGTTAAGTGTATAACCAATAAAATAACCGTTGATTGTCTTTACATCTAATTTCTTTAAATTTGGATTATAAATCCTTACTTCAACTTGATAACTCTATAAGAGTATGATTTTTTTTAGCTACGCCATTTTGTTATAGTGTGCTTGACATTGAATATTGTGCAATAATGCCTTGTTCTTGAAGAAACATAGCAAATGGACCCTTTTGTTGTCCCATATATGTGTACATTCCATAATATTATGCACCCCTATTTGATCTTATGATCTTTATCTTTTTATCCTTTTGTTTCTCTACATCTGCTATAAATACTCTAAAAGCATCTAGTACCTCTACCTTATTGTGTAGAAGGTAGAGATACATAAATCTAGAAAAATCATTTGTAAACAAGATAAGATATCTTTGACCATTTAAACAAGGGGTAGGAAAAGGTCCATAGATATCTGTGTGTATGATCTCAAGAATATCTTTACTTCTAGTGGCACCTTTAGTGGTCTTGTTAGTTTGCTTACCCTTAATGCAATCCACACAAGTACCAAAATCATTAAAGTCAAGACTATTCAATATTCGATCATCTCCTATGCCACAATTAAGAAGATTCTTCATTGATGATCCTATGTTTAATGCTAACTTGTAATGTAAGATTATTATATTCATAAGTGGGATCCAAATCAACTTGATACAAACCATCAACCAAATAATTAGAACTAACAACTTTATTATTCCACAAAATAGTAAAAATATCATTTTTCAAAATAATTTTTATATCCATTGTTGCATAACTTAGAAACTAAAATCTAATTTCTAGAAAATGATGGAACATAGAAAGTATTTTCTAAATCTAAAATAAATCTATTTTTAAAAACTAGTCAGTAGCTCTCTACAACCTCAATTTGTGAATGTATCCAATTGTTTGTATAGATGCTTTGTTCACTTCCCTTTGATTTCCTTAGTCCTAGAAAGCCTTGCATGCTATTAGCAATGTCAATTATAGTACTAGAATCAATCCACCAAGTATCACTAGAAGCATCAATGAAATAAGATTCATTACACATAAAAGATATAAGAGTACCTTTCTTTTTGAGCCATGCCTTATATTTAAGGTAGTCCTTCTTCATGCGTGCCTTTTTCTTACAAAAGAAACATGCATCCTTATTTCCCAATTTCTTCATTGGAACTTTTGCATCTTGCTTTCCCTTTGCATTTCCTTTATCATGAGTTGTTAAATGAACACTTTTTTAACTTTTCTTGCTTTAATATCTCTTTGTATTGAACACACATAACCAATAATTCATTTATTGATCATTTTTCCTTTTGTGTGCTATAAGAAATCTTAAAAGGAGTGAATTATGTAGAGAGAATTTAGTATGAAATGCACAAATAAAGGATCTAAAATATCAATCTCTAAGGACTTAAGTTGAGCAACAATGTCCCTATCTTTCCATTATGTGCTTGTACATACCTTTAGATTTCACAAACTATTCCTCAATTGTTTTCATAAAATCTTTTACTTTATCTGAATTGAGGATGGAACCTCTAATACTTTTACTAATATGAGACTTCATAAGCATCAAACCTAAGTGATTAAATCACTCCCATTTTTCATATGATGCTTTTTCATTAGGTGTACTTGAATCCACGGGAAGTTGAGGCTCATCCACATGGAGTGCCAAACCGTTGTCCATACACCTTAATGTTAAGAGAACTTTCTATTGCCAATATGAAATCTTGTCATTAGTCAACATTGGAATTTGAGAAGGATCATTATAAATAGTAGTAAGAATAACTACATTAACCAATAAACATACACAAATTGCCATGAAAATTTAATTGAATATTGTAACAAATTCATACCTTTTTGTGTGTCAAGGGCCTATAGCTTTCTAGTTGAAATCATGCAGTGCATGTTAGCAACTCGTGGCTAACATGCCATCCTTCCAATAAATTTGAGCCACACTTGGATAGTTAAACGGGGCATTATAGATTTTGTCACTCATACAACTAAAATCCTAAGCGCAACATGTTCATTAAACGTGACCTCGTAATTGAAGCATTAGCATATACTGAATCTCAAAGAATATGTCACACAAGAAGCCTCTAGTATACATCAAGAAGGGACTTTTTAAATAAGGAGAGGGACAACTCCATTTTATTAATATATGCCTCATTACATGATTTTGAATGTAAAGGGAGTGTCTCAGCTCCACACTTTGATCCTTATCCCATGTCACAGTGCCCCACCTAGGTCATCGAACACACTCCCTTAAAGAGCATTCTAAGCCAAAGCCCTAATGTCACAAGTAAATATACTTTTTTGGAGTTGACATAAAGGCTTTTCTCCTAGCTCAGAAAGGTTCTAGTGTGCCATCATATATGGATGTGAAGATAAAAAATTCAAGGATTGCAACGATGTGCTTTTCTATTTGCACATTCAAAAAAATACCCCTAAGACAAGAAAAATTAGGAAAAATAATCCACAAGTGCATTTACTCCCAAATTTAGAACACAAGACCTTTTCTTCATGCTTGATTTTCTCACCAAGTTTTGTCCAAATTTGCCTGCTAAATTGGTTCATAAGGATAGCTTGTGACATTTTTCCCCACTTCAAATGTCAATGCCCTTATTGATGCCTCAATTTGACATAGCTTCCATGAAAGCTTCTCCTTTCAAGTGCTAGCTTCTTAAATCTTCATGTGGGTTTTCAACTTGTTCTACTCTAGCTTTTCCTTCAACCATTCCATTCTTGTCTCTTTGAGCTAATATCATTCAAGAGGTTTTGATTAATGGCACTCTCTACTTGACATAGCTTTCAGGATGGTCGTTAATTTGCTGCCTCTCAGCTCTTTCCTTAACTTCCTCTCAGCTTTATCTCCTTAAGCCTGCACCATCAAACATTTGCTTCCCTTCATAACTTTGGTTTCAAAGGCTTTACTGCCTCCTCAAACTTTGTGTTCTATCTCTATAAACTATACTTCATTGTCTTAACATAAACTCATGTGCCACTATCTCTATAACTCTCAGGTTTTGTCACATCTATAACTTTACCTATCCCACTACCTTTGTAGCATTCGAGTTATTGCCTTTGCAACTTGTGCTTGCCTCATTACCTCTTTATCTTGCATGCACACTATCCGCACATAGCTCTCAATTCAACTTTCTACCTTTCTAGCTTAATTGTGTGTTATCTCTAGAGTTTGTGTACTTGCTTAATATTTTAGATGTTTACTAACAAATAGCCCTATATCCAATATCTCATTCCACTGATGTGAAAGACATAAGTTTCATATCTTGTTCATGCATAAGTCCATTCTTGGTTTATAAAACAAGGCTTACTTGCAAGTCTTATTCCTTGCTCACAAGTCTGCTTGCGTTGGGTTCAATCAATCCATTATACTTTGCTCCACCACTTTCACACTCGATCGGATCCTCCTGACCCTCTTTGAATTGACACACTTGTGGTATCTTGACTATCATAGTCTTTTTGGAGTTAATGTTATCTAGCATCTTAGCCCTCACCACCCCTTCCTAGGTTTGCATGCTTAAGCGCTATCTCTTCGAAGTTGATATTGGCTCATTGTTTGTGACCTTTATAGCCATCATTAGTTTCTTGGCCCTCATAACAACTTTTTTGATGATCAGTGCCCTCTTTCTTGGCATTTCTTGAGAGACACCATTCTTCAAGTGCATCCTCTTAATGGCTCCTATTTTTAAGCCCACCTTATAATGGCTCCCCCACTTCAACAACTCTGATGGGGTTGAGCATCAAGCATCCTTCACTCTAACTTGAGCTTCACTTTGCTTATGCCTTAGCAATTGTGAATCTTATGGTCATTGCTGTAAAGT
>JANHAO010021767.1:0-12403 GCA_026873985.1 Saraca asoca
TCATAAGCAAATCTTAATTGTATTCACTTAAATTAGATGGCTATACTACCATTTCATCCTTTTTCTGCACAAATATTTTTGACCCTGCAATGTGAGGAACGATATGCTTGCTTCTAATCCGTGCATTTTACCTACACATTTCCTGTATAAAGAAACTCAATTACTCATTCAGTCATTGGTACAGGCATAATTAAATTTAATAATTTTTACATACTAGAATTAAATAAACTATTAACCTTGTATTTTTGTTTATCCTGGATCAGGACTGAACCTCTCCATTGCTCTCTTGTAATGCCCTTAGGGTAGTTTTGTTTAATATTTTACTCTAAAGTCAAGCTGGGGTCAAAATGTTTGTTGTACAAGACTCCTTTAAAATCTCTCTACCACTTTTCAATTGTTTGATTAGTGAACCACTTGGCGATTTCATCATTTTCAAATTGAAAATACGACTGTAACAAAAAAAAATCCATTAGTATCAAAATGAAATATGAATTGTAAATACTGGGGTTTTGTTTTCAATCAATATGCAAAAGTGATTTTATCTCCGGTCAATTTGAGGCTAAAAATAGTGGCGGTTTCAAATTAAATTATCGCTACTGTTACAAATCCCAAAAAAACATTAAGACGATTTTGTTAACCGTCGCTATTAATGAAAGTTAACGACAGTTTATTTAATTATCGTCAATTAACCGTCATTAAATAGTGTTATTTTTGCAGTGTTTGTCTAAAAATAACATGACAACCTCTTAAAAAGTCTAGTTTCCCATATAAAATTACCATATTCATGGTAAGTGCAAGCGCACACGTGCAGAGAGAAACTACTAAATGAGCGGTTTTCTTTGATTGTTTCTTGTGTAGAAAAGCAGAATGAATGGAAAGTGTTAGGCAGTTTTTGTTGTGTTATGGTACCTTGAGATTTTAAAAGAACATTGCAATTTGGCTGTCCTTCGATTCATGATTGATATTTTCCATTGCAGATTAGGGCATTGCTATATTAAATATTAAATGATACATACATATATATATATATATATATATATAACAATGAAAAGAGTATTAGTACATGTCAGCATTCATGCAACAGTCGAGTGTTTATGATTTCTTTCTTACTTATTTTCCTCTCTCTCCTTCATTATAAGTTTCTTCAACCTTTCTCTATTTATTTATTTTAGATAGAAGTTGGTTTGGTATATTAAACAATCTTTATTAAATATTATTTAAAACAAGTTTATTAAAACCAACTTGATTTGCCCTTACACAAACAAGTACGTGGGCAATCAAATCAAAATCTCCTCCAAAGTTTGGTTATATTATATTAACACATGACTAAGTACATTTCTGTTCATTTGGATCATGTCAACACGCACACATGGAGTGGGTGATGTTTGATAAAATTTATTTAATTTGTCCTTTATTTAGATTATAGTCTTATAAAAATATGATTGTAATAGAAAAAAAAACTTGCATTATAAAAGACCAAAAATTGTTCATTATTCTTGTACATATAATACCATTAAAATCATTATTAGTTAACACAATCAAAATGGATAATTCTTTCATATACATTTAGATTGTTGTGCATCATCGATCAATATGACCTTAACATGATATGACTTTGTTGTAATTGCATCACGATACTTTCTTATTTTTATTATACTTAACAACATAATATTTTGAAAGATGTATAGTCAATGTGTAATGTATTTTATGTTTTGCTAATTATTTACCAACTAAAATACTTAGATTGGAATTTAGATTCAATTGAAACTATTTTTTTAAGCCCAGCAGATCAACAACTTACCATTTTTAAATTCTTTTTTCATTATTATGGGAACGTAACAAAGATTTGTTTTAAGATCAATCTATTTAGTCACGCAATAGGTTTAAAAGTTCAAATCTTGTATGGCCTCCTACCCTCTTCATCAAATTTTAATTGCAGTTTGCAACACACATTAACAGGGACTTGCGCTTTATATTCTTCATTTGAAAGCAAACTTCTTGTTACCTTGATTGCTTTACTTGCAACATCCAAAGCCTCACATTATTTTTGCCTAACAAAATAAAAAAACAATGGTGGATACAAGAGCTTGAGGCAGGTGGGGCACTAAAATATATTATGATATTATAATTAAAATATAATTTTTAATTATTATCTATGTCAAATTGCAAGCATTATAATTTTAAAAATATATATTTACATTCTAATATTGTCCTCAATGTGATTTTATATTTTGAAATTGTTGTATAATCAATTCACCATCAACGATGTGAAATATATTTTTCTCAATATATCTAATAAGTAGTCCATCTCCCATTCAAATACATAATCAATTTTTCACAGTTTTCATGATAGAAAATGCGCTTTTCACAGTTGTTGTACAAACAATTTATTTCCACGGAAAAAGCTTTTTCCATATTTGAATGAATATATTATGTTATTTTAGTAATTTTTCCAATATTTATTGTACACAAAAATATTGTGTATTAATTATAAAAAATATTTGGTGACATATAAAAATTTGAATTATTTAATTTGTAAGAATTCTCTATTTCTTATCATCTAATTAACTTGTGCAACATCCCCAGTTGTCTAGAATGCTTTTGGCTGGAGCATGGGCTAGATGGGTTCACAAAATAGGCTTAGGGAGTATCAAAGACAGGAACCGACCACCACCTTTAGAAGTGCACATAAACTGAGTAGCCCTAAAACGTTAATCACAACGTCATCTTTAGTCAGATGGTGTTTGAGAGTAACAAATACTCTTGAGTGGGGTTTCGATTTGCACTTTGATCAAAGTGTAAGCCTAAGGTAGATTACCCAGCCTGAGAATTAATTTGCCTTAATTTCTTTATGCTTGGGTTACAATTACTGTTTTCTTCGGTGTTTGCAAGGTTCTCAATAGCTTTATGATGGGTTTTAGTTTTAGGGTAAGAAACTTGCAAATTGTGTTTTAGGAAATATACTCTATTGACGATGAAATTCAGTTATGCCGAATTCCAACCAATGAATGTAGTTCTTGAACCCCAAACTGCTTTCTGGCCTGTGAATTATGTAAAAGGGAACAAGAAGAAGATGGAGAGGAAGAGAAACAATGGAATGCAGTGTTTTAATGTAGTTCAGCTAAATTCAGGTGATACCAGATCCTACGTCCATGGCGGAACTTTTATTAAGTTAAAGGAAAATTTACAGAGCTTTTTGCGTGTTTTTCCTCCCACCACCCTCTTCTAACAGAGAGTTCCTATTTATAAGGGAGGAAGAAGAGTTGCACACAATGATTACAAGCTATAATTCTATTACATTAAGAAATAAATGTAAAGGACAAAAGAACTCCTGTAATCTGGTTGCTGCAGACTACTTTCTGCAGGGGTGGGCCCCTGTTTGGTCGACTAAAACGCAGGCCTGACGCAGACCTGTTTCGGACTCCTTCTCCTGGCCTCGAGGGATGTTTGGTCTTCGCAAGCCGAGATCCCTGGTGGAAGGTCACTGTCATTCTATGAGCAACGAGGACGAGCTCGATCTTCTTGCGAACTGGGACTTAGCAAGTTGAAACTATTCATCAAACTCGTGAGCCGGGACCTCGCACACTCACCCTTAGTGAGTTAAACATCCTTCAGACTTACTTTCTGCTGAGCCTTCGGCGTACTTGGGCGAGACCAGTTTCCACATATAAGACTCTCCTTTTACAGGAAGAAGAGATTTTCACTTCCAATTGGATTTCCCTTTTGTATAAGACTATATATTTATAGTATATTTTGCAAATAGTCCAAAACTATTTTCTGATGTGGAATGCATGAACTTCTAGTTACCTTAGGCCTAAAAGTATAAACTATTGGCTATTTAATAATATGATGTGTGAAAACTTTGCTTTTCTGTATGCACCAAAGTACATGTGATAGCTAAATTATAATAGCTAAGGTTAGGCCTAGAATTTATGCATAATTGACACCCAAAAATAGATAAGCTAGGGATGGAATAGAAATATTAGATCATGTAGAATGGACTAAAAGCATGTATAAGACATAATAATGCATGTGAGACACAACTATGCTAAACTTCATTCCATAAATAAGAATGTGATAATGAGTAATATGTTTACGAATGACATTAAGCCTAGTTCAAAGATATAATTAGATTTTACTTGTGATTGTAAACTAGTCTGATTAGGCGTAGGGAATAGTTGGATATACCTGATAAAAGATTATGTTAAGTTATAAAAGACTTATGAGTCTATAATGTGATCTTGTGGAATGACAACCACATAGGTGAAAAAGGTCATACTCATGTGGTAAAGGTACCCTAGCTTATTGTTCTTGCCTTGAAAGTCTTATTGTGGGTATGCATATATGATGTATATATGTCTGTAGGACAATTATGTATGAAAATGTAACATAAAGACATCATACTTATGTGGTGAAGTTAACATACTCTCTTATGATTCCTATCTTGCAAGAGTTTGTATGACATAGATGTATGTTATGATAATGTACAAATATGAGTTTACACTTATATGATTAGTTATTGCAACTAAGGATGGCCAGGTTGCTTATGTATGATTAATGGGAAGATAACAATGAAGTTACTTAACAAGCAAAAAGAACCATAATAGAAGAAATATATAAATTTGAATAATACTTAACAAGCAATAAGCAATATGTCACTCACTTTAGAATTTTGCTACTCTATAAAAAAATAGGAAATACTCTCCATATTTCAATTTTTTCTAGAGTAATGAAATACTAATTTTAGGTAAGGAGAATATCATTGGAAAAATATAGAAAAGAAGATGAATGGAGAATATACATTTACCTTCACAAGTTATTGCAAAGTTTAATAGCAAACCATTCCTAGAATCATCCCAAGCATCCAGAACTCTTCAGTCAACAATTTCTAACAAATTCTTCTGAATGGTTTCAGTAATTATTGAACAAGAAAAAAATAATAAGATTTCTTCCTCTTTCTACTCCTTAGCCATAATAATCAATATATATATATATATATTCACTTGTTTTGAATGTATTATTTTTATTTTGTTGTGAACAAATGCATCTTTTGTAACATTAGTCATTACAAATCCTAAAAAGTAGAGAAAGAGGAAGAGATAAAATTTCCACATATAGTGAGATAAATTATAATTAAGCTATCTAGCCTATTGGAGAAGAGGCGAAAATGATTGAGATGTCATCTTTTTACTCCCTTGTCACCTTACTTGGAGTCATTCAAGCACTTTATTCCCTTGAAATATCAAATATAACAGACTATATATAGGAACTTTTAGCGGTTCTTAGATAAATAGTTTTGTATAAATGAGTTCCTAAAATCTATATATATATATATATATATAAATTTTTATATTCAAATAACATGCCCATAAATTGAACCTAGATGATAGAAATTTATAAGACATGCACATCAAAACACATAAAAATTCTATTATTATTTCTAATACTTTTCCATAATTTTGAAATTCTAAAGTTAAATACTTCTTTCATAAACTTTAACTTTGAGCGGCTTCTCAAATTTTTTGCAATGTGCTTGGCCTAAAAATTAAGTATAAAGATACAATATTTCTATTTTCTTAGATATAACAACCACAATTTTTCACAATTTTATTTTCTATCAACTATATTTTTACACATTCGTCTACAATTTTTACTATTCACAACGTAGATGCAACTTCAGTTTAGAACCATGGTTGCTACATTAGATTTCTTATACTTCTTTAAAAAATCCCTAAGTTTAAGTGCCTTTTTAAATTTTTGCAATGTACTCGGCCAAACAATTAACTACAAAGATACAATATTAATATTGTATTAGATTCCGCAACCATAATTTTTATTTTACTTTGCATCAACTACATTTGTTTGCAATTTTATTAATCACAACATAAATGTCATTGCAATATTAAACCATGGTTGTCACATTAGATTTTCTATGTTAATTCAGTTTTGTTTTTACCATGTGTATATACTAGATTATTACAAGCTAATTAAATGAATGTGAAGTTATTTTTGAGATTAGTTAGTTCAGAATACTGTTGTTTCGTGCATAGATACATTATTGTCTACATTTTGTGCTTCTCATAGGGAAATTATTGTTGCTACCTTTACTATGCATTACTCAGTACTGGCTCTTGCTCCGATTATTTGCTAAGTTGAGACACCATTGTAGTAATAAAACTAGAAATAAAAACCCAGAAAGTTGATAAGATTAATTTACGTTTAATACATGTTAGAAATTGTAATAAACATGGAGTACAAAGTGAAGCTGCTGAAAGTTCTCTGTTGTTGTTAGGAGGAATTGAAGCTCACACAGTATTCATTCATACCTATAAAATTTATAGAGTTTACATCATTAAGTTGCTATCTACTTTGGTAGCCAACTAATAATAAATAGCTAAAGAAATAAGATCCATAATACAAGGATCACAATAGTATCTTCAGCACGATGAGATATAGGATAGAGGATTGAATATTTTTTGTTGCATTTATGACAATCTCTGAAAAATCTCATCTCTTTAATCAATCCATACATAGCTTCAATTCGCAATCTTCTTTGAACACATCTAGTAGCATGAATAACTGCTCTAGATTACTTACAACCATAGTTTTAAATTAATGTTACGATTGCGATTACATTGTAATTAATAAAATTGTAGATATATGTGACTTTACAAAACAAAATTATAGATATGGACCCCAATTTAAAATCTCTCTTACAACTATACAAGTCCACCCCTAATCTTTCTTAATTGCGCAAGTGGAACTGGCTTATAGACATAATATTCTGTTGTGAGCTTTGAACAGCGGAATTTGAAAGCCTAATTGGTGAAGTTAACTATGGTAGTCTAAGTAATCAATTACGCGGGATTTCAAAGGCTTCTTTTTGAAGGCATGGCTAGGCCGTGAGTATTGTGACCTGACTTGCAATACTGAAGACTGGTGTAATATATAAATCGCCTTTAAGTACATCTCATGATGTAAAATCCATCATTTTATCATCATTCTTACAATTCTAAATTCTCGCTTGGAAGCATAAAAATTTAAAACTCAATTCATTTAGAATTAAATTCACATATAATAATTCAAATTAATTGAATTTTCATTTTTTATGATGAAAGATAAATCTTTGTGCAATCATGACATCAAATCTGGTTCAGTATTGAAAGTCGGTTTACAATCCTCCATAACCTTACCATTCTTTCATAAAGAAGCCTTTGAAATCTACCATAGTTACTTTATAGACTACCATAACAAACTTCACCAATTAGGTCTTCAATTTTCAGAACTGGAACGCCCTCATTTATCGTCATGTCTCCTACAGCTTCAACCTTTTTCTGCCAAACAAATTTTCTTTTCAGAACCTAATTTCATGAAATGATAAGATAAGACATTAAAATTAAGTTCAAATGAATTAATTAAAACCCCTAGCTTGCTAGTAATACTTACACTAGTATTGTCATTACTCCATCGGCTATTAGAACTTCTTCTTGGCCACTGTTGTCTATAATTGAATTACTAGAAACCATATATATAGACATGACAATCGTGTAGTAATTAGAAACAGTTAGGCAGCAATTACCTATTTAAATAGAAATAACAAGCTACTTAACACTCACCCACACGCAACATTTAAGTTTGAATCTAAGATATTGAAGGGGAAAAAACCCTAATAGCGATATCAGATATTACTACGTCACTAATGACGACAGCAATAGCCAGCACTTATAGTAAATAATGGAAGGAGTTAACAATAATGTATTTAAGTGTAGTTTTATAAAATTTGTATCAGACCGAGACACACAACATTTATGTATTCATCTTTTTCTTATTTACCTAAAAATAACAAGGCAAGCACTCCTTGCCCCTGAATCTCTCCATTTTTATTTATATTCACAAGGATAATTCTATGCAAAGCTTGACATTCTCTTAAGAGTTGGAGTGCTTTTATCATTGAATTTTTATTTTTGTAATAAGATTCATATTTTTTATTTGATTCATTTACTTTGAGATTTAAAAAATGACAGTCCAACAATGAAAACATAAGCTCCTAGAATGTTGAGCTTTTCATAAAATTATCCTATTCACGGTAAGTGAAAGCACACACAGACAAGGAGAAACTGCTAAATGCGTTGTTTTCTTGACTGTTTCCTGTGCAGATAAGCAGACTGCATGGAGATTGATCGGCAATTTTGGTTGTGTTTTAGTGCCTTGAGATCTTAAAAGAACGTTGCAATTTGACTATCCTTTGATACATAAGGATATTTTCCATCTCAGACTCGGGCATTGCTATATATATATATATATATTGAACAATGAAAAGACTATGAGTACATGTCAACATTCAGGCAACAGTAAGGCTTTTATGATTCCTTTCCTACTCCTTTTCCTCACTCTCTCCTTTATTATGAGTTTCTTCAACTTTTCGGTAATTATTTATTTTAGGTAGAAGTTGGTTTGGTATATTAAACTACCTTTATTATATATTATTTAAAATAAGTTTTTAAAACCAACTTAATTAACCCTTACTCAAACAAGTACGTAGGCAATCAAATCACAATCCTATCCAAGTCTGATTATATTATATTAACACATGACTAAGTACATATACGTTCATTATGTTCATTTAGATCATGTTAACACAATCGTGGGCGCGCACACACAGAATAGATGATGTTTGATAAAATATCAAACATATGAATGTAAATACTCTTAAAAAAATATGAATGTAACAGAATAAAAAAATTACAATATAATATATAAAAAATTGATCATTTTTGTTGCACATATATATAATACCATTAAAATCATTATTAATTAACACAATCAAAACGGAAAATTCATTAATATACATTTATATTGTCATGCTTCGTCAATCGATATAACCTTGACATGATTTTGTCATATATTGCATAACAATACTTTCTTACTTTTGTTGTACTTAACAACATATTTCGAAAGATGTATAGTCAATGCATAATGTATTTTATGTTTTGCTAATTATTTACAAACTAAAATACCTGGATTGGAATCTAGGTTCACTTGAAACCATTTTTTTAAGCCCAGCAAATCGAGCGACTTACCTTTTTTAAGTTCTTTTTTCATTATTATGGGAAGGTAACAGATTTCTTTTGAGGTCAATCTATTCAGTCATGCTATAAGGTTAAAAAAGTTCAAATCTTGCATGACCTCCTAGCCCCTTAATTAAATTTTAATTAGCGTTTGCAGCACACATTAACATGGACCTGTGCTATATAGTCTTCATTCAAAGGCAAACTTGTTTCCTTGATTGCTTTATTTGCAACATCAATGGTTTATACCGATAGAGCTTTATATTATTTTCGCCTAACAAAACAGATAAACAATGGTGGAATCAGAAGCTAGAGGTAGATGGGACACTAAAACATATAATTTAAAATAAAATATATTATAATTATTATATATGTCAAATTGTAAGCATTATAACTTTAAAAAATATATATTTACATTCTAGTATTGTCCTCCATGTGAATTTATATTTTGAAATCATTATATAACCAATTTATTATCAACTATATTAAATATTTCATTTTCAATGTATCTAATAAGCAATCCATCTCCCATTCTATTACAAAATCAATTTTTCACAATCTTCATGATAGAAAATGCTCTTTCACGGTTGATGTACAATCAATTCATTTCCACAAAAAACGCTTCTTCCACGTTTGAATAAATATATTATGTAATTTTAGTAATCTTTCAATGATTATTGTACACAGAAATATTGTGTGTATTTATTTACAAAAAATATTTGGTAATATATTACAATTTGAATTCTTTAACTTTTAAGAATTCTCTTTGTTGGTATCATCTAATTAACTTGTGTAACATTCCTAGTTGTCTAAGATGCTTTAAGGTAGAGCATAGGCTAGATGGGTTCACAAAATAGGCTTAGGGAGTATCGTAGACCAGAACCAAGCACCACCTTTAGAAGTCTACATAAAATAAATAGCTTTAGAATGTGAATCACAGCTTTGTTTTTAGTTAGATAGTGCTTAGGAGTGAAAAACACTCGGGTGGGGTTTTGGTTAACACTTTGATCAAGGTGCAAGCCTGAGGTAAATTACTCATTCTGAGAGTTAATTTTCCTTAATTTCTTTATGCTTGGTTTATGACTAATGTTTGCATTAGTGTTTGCAAGGTTCTCTCTAGCTTTGTGATGGATTTAGGAAGAACACTCTTCTTTTAAGATGAATGGGGATTTTTAATTTTACTTCGAGTTGGATTTCCTATCTAGATATATATATATATATATATAGTATGTTTTTCAAATAACCCAAAACTGTTTTCTAATGTGGAATGCATGAACTTCTAGTTACTTTAGGCCTAAAAGTATAAACTATTGTGTTGTTTAATAATATGATGTATGAAAACTTTGTTTGTATGCATGCACCAAAGTACATGTGATGGCTAAATTATAATAGCTAAGGTTAGGCCTAGAATTTATGCATAACTAAAACCAAGGAATAGATAAGCCATGGATGGAATAGAAATATTAGATCATGTAGACTAGACTAAGAGCAAGTATAAGGCAAAACAATGCATATGAAATATAGTTATGCTGAACTTAATTGCATAGATAAGAATGTGATAATGAGTAATATGTTTATGAATGAAATTATGCCTAGCTCAAAGATATATTTAGATTTTATTTGTGATTGTAAACTAGCCTAATTAGGGATAGGGAATAGCTAAATGTAACTAATAAAGGATTATGTTAAATTATGAAAGACTTATTGGTCTATATATAATGTGATCTTGTGACATACTTGCCTTAAAAGTGTTATTGTGGGTAAGCATGTATGTTGCATAAATGTGAGCAAGATAGTTATGTATGAAAATGTAACATAAAGACATCATATTCATGCGGTGAAGGTAACAAACTCTCTTATGATTCCTATCTTGCAAGAGTTTGTATCACATAGATGTATGTTATGTTAATGTACAAATATGAGTTTACACTTATATGATCAGTTATAGCAACAAAGTATGGCATGGCTGCTTATGTATGATTACTTTAAAGATAACCATGAGATGCAATGCTTAAACTCCTTTGTGAACAATTTTAAAAAAAATTCTTTTTATAGAATTGTATTACTTAGAAATATTTAGAGTTTATAAGTATAATTCTTGTAAAAATGGGTTTTGAAGATATTTTAGTAAATGATTTTATTTGAGAATTTATAATTTCATAATATTTGTTTCAAAATTTTTGAATTATTAAATTATTTTAATATTATATAAAAATGGATAGATTAATTATTTCTGTCTAAATGTTTTGATATGTCATTTATTTAAGAATTCCTTTTTATAAATTATGAATATTTAGATTTTACATGTATAAGATTTGTAAAATGTATCTTGAAAATATTTTAGTTAATAACTTTATCCAATATCTTATAATTTTGTAATATATGCTTTAAGTGTTTTAATTTATTAAATTTTTTTAATTATTATGAAAGATAAATTAATTAATTATCTTTGTTTAAATGTTTTAATATAGTATTTATTTCAACTGTTTAACAATGATTTAGCTCACTTTTCAACAAAATCTAAATTATTCTAAATTTTAATGATGTTGTAGTTTTATTTAAATAGATTCTAAATTAACGATAGTATATCTAAATACTTCTTTTTATTATGTTAGTTATTTAATATAAATCATAATTTTAATAATTATTATTTTAAATAATAAATAAATTTTCTATAATTATTTTAAATATTTAAAGTATCATTTATTTTAATTATTAAATAATTATTTGATTTATTTTATGAAAAGACGTATGACTTAAATTTTATTAAATATTATTTAAGTTTTATTTGAAAGGATTTGATAATTTATGGAAGCATAGTTAATATTCTCTTTTTAATACACTTAATTTATATAAACTAAGTATATTTTTAGACATTGATTATTGTATACTAATTACATCCAGCCTCATAACTTTTTCCTTTTTTTTTATTTTCTGTTTTTTTTTTTTCTTCTCTCTTTCTCTGGTGCGACTTTCTCTAGATTTTTTCCCCCACTCGTCACCCTTCTCCCTCATCCTGCTATCTCAGAGCCACCAGCAGCTATCAAAGCTAGCACCAACCCCCACCGTCCTCTTCGATCGTTGCCGTGAAATCCTTGACGTCACCGTCAGCGAAGGCACCCACTTTCTCATCCTATGGTTCCAAGAACCTTACATCTTCGACATTCGCACTCGCTGCTGGTAATGTCTTCCACAAATACCCTTTAAATCTCGTTTAGGCGGGCCGGGTGAATGTGTTTGTTGATCAAATCATCTGACACAAATAAATCTTGAAGTAAATTGCGAGACTGTTAATGATTATCATACAAATGAATATTACATATATAGATATAGAT
>JANHAO010021768.1:0-12417 GCA_026873985.1 Saraca asoca
GGTTTTTTGCACTTGAATAATGAAGAAAATCGGTGAAAGATCATTTATATAGAAAGGAGGTTGGGTGGTTACAGCTGTCATAACCATCTGTAACTAAAAAAACTAATTTTTCGTTGTTACATCGAAGTCACATCGATGTGGGTATGTTATTTACTAATGCATCGATGTGATTTCGAAGTAATATTTCATTTTTCATCTTTACATCGATGTAGAATCGATGTAAGTCTGTTATATAACTAATACATCGATTCAGCATCGATTTAGGAAGTTTTCCTAACCTTCGATAAAGCATTTTTTCAAATTTTTGCTTCATACATCGATGTCACGTTGATGTTACATCGAAGTAGTATCAATTCATGAAGGAAAAAACAGCTTCTGCATCAATGTAACATCAATGCATAGACAGCTTACATCAATGTAGCATCAATGCGTAAATAGCAATTTTTTTTTGGCTTTCTTCACGTGGCTTTCTTCAAGTGGTTTAAAAACTATTTCATTTTTTAAAATCATTTTAAGAAAAATAATTGGAGCTAAATTGTGAAAAATTTACTTACTAAAGATCTTATAAAAATCAAAATAAAATCCTAATACTAAAGTAGATCTCTTGAAAAATCTTGATGAACTTTGAACCTGCACATACTTAATAAACAATTAATGCTTATAAACATAATATGATATGATCAAAATTGATTTCATCATCAAAATAAAAGATAGTCTAGCTAGCTAGGTTAACAGGGAATATAAAATACATACCCATACTTATATTCTTAGCCTTCTTATAAAGGTTTATCTTTGTACATTGTGATGAAGTAATAAAGAATATATTACAAATTCAAAATTCTCTCTATATAAAAATTTTGGCTCTGACCAAAGCCAATTATAAGGGAAATTATAACTTATTGGCTTCATGCATACAAGTGGACTGTACGTAAAGTACTATGTCCCATAATTTGAAATAGGAATTATTGTTCTTTTTAAACAATGATATAACTAATAATTTAGGACACTAAATAAATTATTTTGCTAAATCATTTCATGTACGAACATGCTTTAGGATATTCAACAATATTCTCATTGACACATTGTAAAAAATCATATATAAAATCATCAGCTTTTTCATGAGATATTATCTTAATCTAATAATGTGAAAATTATACTCTTAATTAAATTCATTGAGCAAGTGATCTTGCAAACTCCAAGTTGCAAGTTGATAATAAATATATGTGATCATGTACTATTTGAATATAGTAAAATCATAAATATTTAGATGGTTTACATAATATAGAAAACATGAGATTTCACAATTTTAATCGGTGATAGCTTAATAAGTACTTTACTTTGTGAACAAGTAATCGTTTAGATTCATTACATTGAAGAAACTTCTAATTTTCCAATAGATAACTATGTGAATCTAAATAATTTTTCGTATCAGTAGTGACTTGGAATGACCTAACTAGTTATATCAAATAGATAAGTGACCTTCTAGTCTACTATAACTTTGTCTAAATTATATTTATATTGCATAGCGCATATTAATTAAATCAAAATATAAGAAATAATGCATACTATATGAGAGAACACAAATTTTAATAGGATTTCTCAATGTACTACAGGTATATGAGATGTACTAATATAATAATTTTAATTGAAATACTTATTTAGGCCTTATTTAAAGTAAAACTCTTTATCTCCTATTACATTCACACTAGGGATTAATATATAAAAATATGCTACATAATTACTTTTGGCAATGGAATATCAAAATCTTTATTAACTATCATATTAACTTCAAGTTATGAATATCAAAATTTTGCATAAATAAGACATTTACCTTATGAAATTGAGTATTGTTATAGGAGATTTCCGATCTTGATTGAATAGGTTGGCAAGGGTCCAATGGAGGACGAGTCTAGTCCTAGAAAAGCCCAGATCATTCAAAGGGTACCTAGATCACGCAAAAGAGACATTGGCTCGCTAGTCATAAGCTCGGGACATGAGGCAAGCCCTGAAGCAGGAATCTAACTTTGCTAAATGGAATTAACCTCCGGTCACTGGATGAACAAGCCACGTCTAGGATACTTGTTCCATGAGCCTAAGATTGAAACCAGCTCATGGGGCCATGAGTCACATAACACCTATTCTGGTTGCAAATGAGTGACCTCCAGCTCAAAGTATGATACAAGTCCAATCGAAAGTCAGAAACACATCTTTTTAGCCAGCAAGCTAGCCTCTAATGGGGGACACCCGCCTGTAAACCTCAGATAATAAAGTCTAAGATGTCTGTACATAATTATTACATGATGCAACTGATGTACAAATTAGGAAATTCCCATTATGACCTCCCTTACTTCTATAAATAGGGAGAAATTCCATTGTAAAAGGGACTTCTGGGAGAATATATGTAGAAGCTCTACCAAAATATAGAAGAAGAGACCTGTGTATTGTAATTCAGCCAGTCTGAATAGTGAAACCACTGTCTAAGGACTAATACAATCAGCGTGGATGTAGGGGCCAAATTAGCTTTAACTAAACCACGATAAAAACACTCATGGTGTCTTTTCTTCACTTTTTTCATTCTCTTCTTTGCTTATTCACTCACATGTTGAAGCTCATTATCTAGGTGTTGACTAAGATCTAGGTCCTCTGAACCAGATTTCACCATCAATATTTTGGTGCTAGAAGGAGGGCTCAAACCTCTAAATTGTTTCCTCTTTATTTTTGTAATTTGCTGAATGGCCACAATGGCAAAAGGAAGAACAACTAGGAGCATTAATGCTATCACCGGCCAACCTGGGAATCATGCTGGGCAGCAAGAGTTATCATTAGGGGGCTCAGCTTTCTTAGCTATAGGCATATCTGCTACCCTTACAATGGGCACAGTCAATGATATGGCACCCTCAACCTCTCACTGGCTTATTACTCTTGAGCTGACGAAGTTCAAGCATGGCATTAGCATTAAGAGGCGCTCCAAAACATAGTAAAAGAACTAGCTGAAACAGTCAAAGTGCTAGTTCAGGTGCAAACTTAAGGAGTGCAAAAGTAGGACCAGGTCGTAGCACCTAGAGAGGGCCAGTGCATTAGTACAGTTCATCCCTCTCGCTCATGGGAAAGGTCAGAAGTCTATTGTGTTTATAAGAGCCATGATGATCAGGAACCTACAGGCTCACATCGTTCGAAAGACTCGGACAGGACCAACCGTGGGCATATCCCAAGTTATAATTCTTGCAATCAGGAGAGCAATAAGAGCTAGCGATTTTCCAATCGACAATTGAAAACATATGACCTGATAATCGAAGAACTCCTCCAAAGGGTGAGACAACTGCAAGAACACCCTCGAGCTTGAGGTTGCTAAGATCATTATAGGAGAAAACTCCATTTACCAGTGATACAGAAAAGTAACCTCTCCCTCACAAGATTAAGATCCCCACAATCTTGCAATACAATGAGGAGAGTGACCCCTATGCCGACTTAGATGCTTTTAATGAGCGGATGGATCTTCAAATGATTAGCTTGTAGGTCAAGTGTCGTGTCTTCCTGGCTACACTGGGAGACATACCTCGGACCTGGTTTAAGAATCTCCCAGCTCACAGTATTAGCAGTTGGGGAGAATTCCAAACAAGATTCATCGATCAGTATAAAGCATTAACAAGGTAACTTGCATTAACATGTCATCTCACAATGATCTTTTAGAGGAAAATTGAGTCATTAAAGGACTACATCACTCAGTTTAGGAGCAAGATCAATAATGTAGAAAACCTATTTAATGAGGGTATCTTAACAATTATCTCCATAGGATTGCACAAGGAAAACTTTATAAAAGCATCTACAAGTCCCCAGTGAAAAATCTCGTTGAGTTTTATAAGTGAGTTGCCAAGGAAATTAGGTGGGAAGAGACCTTCAGCCTGAAGGGGTTCGATCGGGGAAGCGAGAAACATGCCTCTAGTGACAATGAGTTAAAAGAGCCAGGGTAGCGACCTTGACTTCCTGGCCGTGAAGAGGGTTAGGGCTGAACAAGCCAAGTATCAAGGTTGGTTCAAAGCTTATAGTGTCCTTTCTAATGCCCAGGACAAGATTTTTACAGCTGAAAGAGATAAAGAAAACTTTGGGAAACCTCCACCCTTCATAACTCCTAATAGGAACAGAGGTAATAAGAGCAAGTTCTGTACCTATCATAATGGAATCATGCACCATACTTCAGAGTGTTGGATACTCAAGGATACCATAAAAGACCTCATTAGAATGGGTCACCTATGAAAGTATGTGGTAGAGCTCTTGGGATAGTAACCCCAGCACTCCAACGAGACCTTAACTGAGCATAGGCATCCATAATAGAGATTACCTTTCAATTCTGTAACCAAATTTAGAAATGAGTAAACATATTTTGAATTTCTATACTAACATTTGCATGAAGTTTCAGTGAATTACCATGCAAGAGAGCAAGTTGTTCTTAGAAATGATTAAGTTCAGGCGCATGTGACCTGACCCGGTTACAAGATAACCACCCGGAGATAAGATTACCACCTGATTACAAGATAACCACCCAGTGACAAGATTACCACTCGATTACAAGATAATCACCTGGCTATGAGATAGCCGTAAGATTACCACCCAGTTACAAGATAACCACCTGGCTACAAGATAGCCACCTGGTAACAAGATTACCACCCGGTTACAAGATAACCACCCAGCTACGAGATAGCCACTTGGTAATAAGATTACCACCTGGTTACAAGATAACCACTCGGCTATAAGATAGCCACTTGGTAATAAGATTATCACCTAGTTAGAAGATAACCACTCGGCTACAAGATAGCCACTCAACAACAAAATTGCCATTGGAGATGACCACTTGGCTATGAGGTGATAGTTTAGACACCAGATCGCCCTCATTCTGACATAAGGTCATCAATCTCTCTATGAAATGAGACCGCACTTTTAAGTGTGAATAATTTCTGAATATCATGACTATTCAAAGCTGCCAGCCTACAAATTGAGGCACCCGATGTTTGCTCTAGCACCATCACTCTAAACCTGGCATAGGATTGGTAGCTAATCCAGATAGCAAAATCATATAGGCACAACTTGCATGTGGCCTATTACCCACAGCTCTCATGTGACTTATTGCCCACAGCTCCTATATGGCCTATCCAAACTTCTAATCTCATGTAAGCTTATGTGCTCAGGCACATGGCCCTAATTCTTTTGCTAGCAAATAGCCATCATATGTTACCCAAAAGTGGGTTAGTGCGGCAGATTAGTCATTTGATATGGTTTGTATCCTTTTAAGTCATGAATCATTGGCTTGAATCTATTTATACGTGCTTTCTTACTATTAATTAAGGTTGATTGACCTATATAATATACGTTTTATTCAAATACTTGTTGAGCTATGATTTGTAGGAAACTATTCATAATGATTCGCATATTTTTTGAAAAGCACCTATCATGATATTCATGAAAAAATAGAGAAAATAGAGTTGTTTGGTGCCTCTTGCTGTGAGGCAAATTCATACAAGATTTAAAAAATTAGAATGAAGTTCAAAATGAAACATAAAAATTACAAAATCAATTATCAGGAAGGCTAATCTCAAGGAACAGGACTCTGATGGGAGGAAGGCTTGATGTCTGGGGCTGACACAATGTCCCTCGATTAATCATCCAGGGCCTTCATAACCTACGGACTTGTTTCTTGATAGACGACATCTTCGGCTGGAGGACCTTGGCTCATGGACAATTCCCTTTTGTGAAAAGACCTGACTCTAGTAGCTTTCTTCTTGAAGCTCTCAACTTTCCCAAAAGCCTCTAGTCCAAAGAAGGAAAAGTCCATATCCAGATGACGCTTCCATGGAGTATATAAGAAAGAAGAGCTTGTTTTCAATTCTACATCCTCCATTGCCTTTGTGATTCACTTGGCAGTTTCGACTATGACTCGGTTGATTTCTTCATGTTTTAAAGTGATCTCTTTCTTGGCCACTTCAAGTTCAACCTTGGCAACCTCTGCCCACTGTGTAATAGCTTTAAACTTTTGCATTGCCAAGTCAAAGCCCCGAAGTGCTGTCTCCTGGTCGCCTTTCACTTTGGCCAGCTCCTCATTAGCTTTGTTAAGCTCTAATGTGATAGTCTCGCAATCTGCTACCTCATGAGCTCGAGCCTCCTCGGCCTCCTTTCAAGCAACCTCGGCTTCTTTTTCCTTGCTCTCCATCTCTAATGCTTTGGTGGTCACGGTAGCCAAGTCTTCCACAAGCCTAGCATTTTTCTTTTCTGAGTCCTAGAGTGTCTCCCCTATTTTTCACCACTCCCAGTAGAGCCTGAAAGGTCAAGTAGATCAAGTTAGATTTTAAAAAAGCAGTAAAAATGGTCTAAGATAAAGACATGATTTACCAACAAAATTTCACGTATGGCATAATGTGTCAAACCCCCGCTTGAGATCTCCGTCTCTAATGCTTGGGGGCTAGTGTGTGATCTCAAAATGCCCAGCACATTTTCCTGGACAAAGTCAAAATACCTCTGTGTCCTAGGACTAAGGTTTAACTCATGCTCCCCAGTTGCGTCTTACGAGTCGCTCACCTCGAACCACTCACAACCTTCTTCCCTTTAGTCATCTTTCATCTCTTAACAGTAGGGCCAGATGAGGTTGGAACCTTGACCACCTCGGTCACTTCATGATAAGGGGTGGGAGTTGACTCTGGAAAGGGCATCACAATCACCTCGGGAAGAGACTAATTTGGATCAACAGGAGCTATTGCAACAACAGGGCCTGGCGAGGCTGCAACGACCTCAAACTCTTCGAAATCATCAGAAGGTAGGCTTCAAAGGAGCAACTTCACCATCTCCTCGTAGTCTTCAAAGCAAGCTGGGCCAATCTTCTTTATCCAACCGACCCCGATCTCCTTGGTAAGCTCGGTGCTCAGTGTTGGAGCTGACTCTCAAGCACAAAGAAGCTATTCATCGAACTTGAAATCGTTCTTTAGATCGCTAGAAGTGGCAAACTAGTGCAGCACCTTAACCACTTCGGCTTCTAGCATCGGCTTTACCTTGTTGGCTTCAGCTGTAAAAATGAAGCAAAACTTCAGAAACAAAACAATGAAGCACAATAGCTGCACAATCACAACTCGCTTACCAGGAGTCAGAACAAAATCAAAAGTGCAAAGAGGACGCAGGGATGGGCACGAAATATAGAACCAGCGAGTTTTGTATTGCCTAACGTTTGATTTTCCCTTAGTTTCCCTTGAGGCAAAATTCTCTTGAACTCAAAATTCTGAGCTGAAAGATAATAAATCCCATCCAAGGAACTTGTACTCCTAATGCTAAAAAGGTGGCATAAAACCCTCGCAGATGGTGGAGGAAGGTTACTTCTTAGGTACATAAGCACCAAAGAAGTGAGCTGAGTATAAGAGTTCGAAGTTAGCTGGGAGGGGGAAAGTTTCAATTTGTTCAGTAAGCTAATGATGAATGGATGAATGGGGAACCTGAGTCTAGTGTCAAGGTGATGAGGGCTAATCATAATAAACCTTTGAGGTGGATAAGCTGCATAATCATTAGGAGAAGGTGCCATAAGATAGCAACACTTGGGTATGCGATAGCTCTCTACTATGCCTTTAAGCTCGCGCAGCTTAATGGTCGAAGGATGATGCTTAAAAATCGAGCGATCCGAAGAGCCCTCAATGATCTGTTGCCTCTCACCAGAGTCAGGTCAAGAGATAGGTTATTTAGTGACATCACTGTCCCTAGGGACCACTTCAACTAAAGTATACATTGACTCCTCACTGTGAGCCAAAGATTCGGGCTCAACGTTGCTTCCTAGTCGATGGCCCTGATGTTTATGAGCTACCATCTATACAAAACAAAGAAGAAAAAGGGCATTGGTCAAGCCACTGAAGGCAAACCCTTTTCGAGGCAACTATTCAAACTAGAATCTTCCTATGCAGCAAACCATATACGCCATGAGCCACTAGAACAGACACTTAAATCATCTAAAAAACTAGAAGGGTTCAGCTAATAAAGGCCCACTAGACTACTGAGTCTCTAAAGAAATAAAAAGTTGAACCTAACAAATCTAACATATTGCAAGTCCGCAAACAAAATGCCTAGTAGCAAATAAACAACTATCATTGAACTGGACAACATTATGCCATACGCTCACAAACAAACTTCAAAAGCCAAAATCTGGAGAAAGCTTATCGTGTTGAAGAAATGAATCAAGCTTTGAAACGAGTACTGGCTAGAATGATGGATTCACCGTTGCAGTAAAGGCAGGATCGATGAAGTAGGAAATAGAACTGGCAGCCACTATTCAAAGGATTGAAAGGCAAAACGTCAATTTTTCAAGAATATGGAAGTGATGAATGTCTCATTTTGATTCTTATAGCCTCGGACGTCCTATCATTCGATTTAGAAAGCTAATTGATTGCTTGAAATCCAATGGTTTAGGAAAATTCCTGGAATCAGCCTTTAATGAAATGACAGTCTTGGGAAGATGCACGCATTGAATAAGATAATGATGATGGTGTAGACGAAAAGACAAATGAGAACTTGAACGAAGACGTCGTGCTCCCCAGCCTTAATCAACAAACTGTAACTCCCGTCTATGAAGTGAACTGATAGTTAGAGGGCTTATGTTATAGGAGATTTCTGGTCTTAGTTGAATGGGCTGGCAAGGGCCCAATAAAAGATGAGTCTAGTCTTGGAAAGGCCTAGATCATTCAAAGGGTACCTAGATCGCGTAGAAGAGACACCGGCTCACTAGTTGTAAGCTCAGGACATGAGGCAAGCCCTGAAGCAAGAATCCAAGCTTGCTAAACAGAATTAGCCCTAAGTTGTTGGATAAACAAGCCATGCCTAGGATACTCATTCCATGAGCCTAAGATCGAAACCAGCTCTTAGGGCCACGAGTCATATAACACTTGTTCTAGTTGCAAATGAGTGACCTCTAACCTGAAGTACGGTACAAGTCCAATCGAAAGTCAAAAACACATCTTCCTAGCCGGTAAGCTAGCCTCTAATGGGGGACATCCACTTGCAAACCTTAGATAATAGAGTCTAAGCTTTCTTTACATAATTATTACATAATGTAACTGATGTACAAATTGGGAAATTTCTATTGTGACCTCCCCTACTTCTATAAATAGGGAGAAATTCCATTGTAAAAGGGACTTCAAGGGGAATATATGTGGAAGCTCTACCAAAATATAGAGGGAGAGACCTGTATATTGTAACTCAGCTAGTCTAAACAATAAAACTACCGTCTAAGGACTAATACAATCAGTGTGAACGTAAGGACCAAATTGACTTTAGTCGAACTATGATAAAAACGCTCCTAGTGTTTATCCTTTCCTCTTCTCATTATCTTCTTTGCTTATTCACTCACATACTTGAAGCTCACTATCTGGGTATTGACTAAGATCTAGGTCCTTTGAATTGAATTTTACCATCAACAAGTATCAAAATTCTTCGTATGGTATCAAATTCACTTCAAAGAATGGATTATAAGTTTCTAAGAATAGCTTGGTTTTAATCAATATCTTTATACAGTCACAAATGCAAAATAATAGAACATTTTATACCCCTTCTTATTGGTACTCCAAGACTAAAAGACATGAAAGTAATTCAAAATATTTTGAAATTTATTTGTATTTGATATTGCTGCTTCATGAGCATATTTGAAACATGAAAATAATATAATATATTCTTTCCATAAAGATTAAAAAAATAAGGTAAAAGAAGAAGAATCTATCATACCAAAAGTAATGAATATTCAATATTAAAAATTATATGAGATAGAAGAATAATATTTTCTCCTTTCTAATTTGAGTCTCAGTTTATTGCTAGATCTTCAAATAACCTTTGAATTAGGAATCTCATATATACTTAATCTATCATATGAATTATTTTGTGAAAATATTATATTGCAAAGAAATAAATTAACCAAATTTTAGCCAACAATTTCAATAAACTAAACAATATTTATAAATTTTGTAAATTCTATATCAATAATCAGAAAAGTATGAAATATTTATTATATAGATACTCACTTTTTTTTTCCAAACCATTAGGTTTAATAAAATATTGTAAAATAATTTCAAATTTAATTATAAGTATACACAATGTCATAAAAATTTCATAATTTGAAAATACATAATATAACACTCGAAGAAATAGGCATTATTAATCACTATATGAATAAACTATAAAACGTGAAAAAAATTAAGAGATTGACTAAGGAAAGTATAGTTAAAATCATATTTATGACTGTCAAATAAATAACCTATATATCATTCATTGTAATAATTTATGATTTAGTTTGCACAACAATCTACATATTATTTCCACTAGATGGAAGATCTACAATTCTCTTTATCACTTTCATAAACATAAAATATTATTTTATGACTTCTATATGAAAAGTCACATGACTGCCATTGAAACTTTAATTAGGATGGGTAAAATCATAATATCTTAATATGAATATTAGAAAAATATGTGTCCATCTTTACACATCATAATTCATCAATATAAATCAAAGTCAAACTATTTGATTCTAATGTAAAGTAGATAAAACTTTTCAATTAGATTTCTGAAACAAATATGCATATAATTAGAAATACATGTATGTGAAGATGTTAACAAAGATATAATGCAAATACATCCACATGTAACCACCCAATTTCATAATCTATGTGTATGTTTTTATAGAATTTCAATACATTTTGAAAACATAAAGAACTCAATTAGAGAAAGATTGATTATGATCTAAATAAAATCAAATTCAGACAAATGCATTATAAAACATAAATCTTTATCACTGGCTCCACACATGATGAAGAAGTGTTTCTAAACCAAAGGCCTATGACACAATCCATGCTACTTCTCTAGCTCATTGGTACTTATAAATGGATTCTCTTAATTAAAAATAATTAAGGATCTCAAAAATAACATGTTTATCAAATAAAAGAAAATTTTCATAATGGAAACTTTCTTAGATCTAAAGCACATAAGAATAGAATCTTTTTATCCAAAATCAAATGTTGAAATAGTTGAGACTCATACTAATAATGTGTTATAAAATTAAGAAAGATATGAAATATAAAAAATTTATAATAGAGAGAATGTAAAAAAGGAATATAATCTTTTTCTTCCTTTTTACTTTTGTTATATGAATATTTTGGCACCACAAAGTAGGCTAGCAGAGTATTTTGGCACTGCAAAGTAGGCTAGCAAAATCCCAAAAATAGGACCTAAGTCTGGTAAAGAAGCTCAGCTCACCAGGCCATGAGATCGCTGAACGGAAGGACCAACTCGCTAAAAAGTAGCCTCCGGCTTGTCAACAACACGAGCTCACAACCTATTCGAGTTCAAGGATAGTAAGCTCTTAGCGTATAAGTTCTAGCTCACTGGGATACAACATCTCACCCAGCTAAGAATGAGTTCGACCTCGCTACCTCAAAAACAACAACTCCCTCAGATCAAAGGATCTAGCCCGTGAGGTGTGTGCGATAACAAAATATTTCACTCATTTATTTGTCCTCTTATTTAGCATTTTAAGGTCTAAAATGACTTATTTCTAGCTGTGTTAGTATATATTTATAGTATGATGTCAATTGGATGCATTATATGAAATATTGCAGTTTTTGGCCATTTTGAGCAGTTTCTATAATCTAGTCATAACTCGAGCAAAACTTGTCCAATTGATGTGATTCTTATCTTGTAAGAAAGATAAGACATGTCTCTACAACTTTCATGCAGACCTCCAAGGCTAAATCATGCAATTGACTATCTAAATTTGGAGTTAAAGTTGAAGTCAAGACTAGAATACTATCTCAGGCTGCCTGACCTTTGTGCACTAATCAAAGCATAACTGGAGTTATAGAGGTCCAATTAAGGTCAAACTAAGCCTAATTGGAAGCTAAGACATAAAGCCACATTTCTTATGAAGTCTTCCTGAGTTGAAAACATCATTATGGGCATGCAAAATGAGCTGCAACAGAGAGGTAGAAATGCTACAAAAATGGGCCTCTATAGAATTTGGTTTTAAGGCCCCCAATTGGCATGCACTTGAGCCCAATGATCCATCACTTGTTCTAGCTAACACTTAACCAGCTGGAGAGTAGTAAGTCTATGAAAAACTAGAAGAAAGTGGCCTACAAAATGCACAGCATGTAATGGCAGTGGCAACAGCAACTAGACCAGCCATCATTGCCTACTCACCTACCCGCTAGCTTCTCTTCTTTTTACTCAGGAAAAGCCATTTTGTTGGAGAGTTTTAGTTCAGTTTTTAGCTTAGTTTTAGAGAGTTTTTAGTGTAATTTTTTGGTAGCTTAGTGTAACTCATTTTTTTCCAGTTTTTCTTTGTATTTTCTGCCTTCAATGGAAGGCTGAGTTGTAATCAGCACAAGGGGTTAACAAAGCTTGAATACTTAT